>VZSE01000989.1:716288-775495 GCA_013398275.1 Promerops cafer | reverse complement strand
AAAAAAAAAGCCGGCAGTGTTTTCATTTGGGGAAGGAATGAAGCTTTTGATATATAATTTGTTTTTTCTCCAGTCACATTCTACCAAGAGTTAATTGGTCTGTTTTTCAGGAAGAAGCTCATCCTAAAACAAACCTCAGTATAATTGCAGATAGAAAATGTCTCGAACACACCACCCTTTAGTTACATAACTAAAAACGTTTTGTCCTTCTGCTTTATTTTAGTGTGGTTTGAAAGACCTTTTTTTCGGTAGAATGCACATGGATGACAGGCTTCCTGCTGTGGGAAAGAAAAGGGAAAGGAGAGCAGTGGTTTAGAAAGACAGTATTTAGAAAGTTGTGTGATGGATACGAGTAATACTTCATGCTCCTGCCTTTGCAAAGGTATCCAGGGAATACAGAGCAACAGGAGAGTGGTTTCTGAGTTGTTAATAGGACAGAGCCTTACACAGCTGTGGTACATGAAGAGCCTAACTCCTTCCCAGGTGATGACCCTTGGAACACGACTGTGGGAATGATTTTCAGGTGGTGAGTTGCCATATTTACAGGCAAAAACACGTGGAGCATTTGGTGAAGGAGTTGGCTACAAGCTTGGAACGAATTTTTGAGAAATGCCTGAGCTCATTATCTTAGTTGCATGATGTGTATTTTCAGAAATGGTACCACTGCTGTTGAGGTGTTACTGGGGGTATGTTAGGATGTGGTTCAACCTCAGTCAGTCAAGAGGCACAGTGAGACCTGTGACTTGGGGACTGGAAGCTTCCATGTCAGGTGTGAACGAAGACTCAGCAGTGCTGGTGTTGAGAATTTCCATCAGTATTATGCAATACCAGTGAATGAGAAAATCAAGTGCATTCAGTTGACAAAATGCCAGTGTCATCTGCCCCCTTATCCCTCTGGAAGTTATGGTAAGGGAGGTGAAACAGGAGCTCCTTTGCTGCTTCAGCCTGCAAGCTAAATGCTGTAGTAGGGCCACCCTTTGGTAACACCACTAATGTTCTAGATTGAGCTGGAGTTCAGGTGTGTAACTCTGCAGGTAGTGTTCATCTGATCAGCTGATAGTTGAGCATAACATTTTAAGCTGCTGCAGCTAAGCCCAAGGAAGCTTAATTTTTCAAGACCAGATTTCTTTCTTTAGTGGTTATGGAAATACCATGCTACTTTAATGCCCTTTTTTTTTGGGAGCTTTAAAAATACAGTGTTTGAAAGACAAGATTTACCAGTGTTTGGTTCTACTTTGATTCTCTTGCTGCATTTTTGAAGGCATGTTGGCACTAAGCTTGCCTGTGTGTAAACATCCTGAAGCTGTTAGCAGGACTCCAAGGCTGCTTGTCAGCTTTTATGAGACAGGCCCAAGCCATTAGAAATGTGGGAATAGATCTTTAAATGAAAGCAGAAGTTTTACAAAATTCATCACAGGCTGAAAAGTTTTTGAAAAAAATAGCATGTGTTTAGTGTTCATAATTGGTTGAGTGGTGCTTAAGGACATGGCAAAGACCTGCACCAGGACAGAGATTGTTAAATGGTGTAAAAGTCAGTCAAACTTGGTAAAGGTAAGAAAGGAAATACAGCTGTAGCAACCTGCATCTTCATCCATTACTGTGTGGTCAGGTGGCAGTGGTCCTATTTACATCCTTGTTTTTAAAAGAGTTGTTTTTCTTGTGGCATATGAGCTTCCTGTTGTACTCTGTATTTCAGAGCTCAGTCTCAATAGAAGGGGACTGTAATGACATCCCTTTGACAGTTGTGATATTGGATCCTGTAGAATATATCAGGGAGGCCCACAGTTCTGTGTAATGATGAAGGTACTTTCAAAAACATGATTCTTGTTGGAGTGTTTAGCATGAAAGGCAAAGTATGGGTAAATCCAGCAGGAAAATATCCTGCACTGGTTGATGTGTTTTCTGTTGGGTTACTAAGGTATGAGCATTTCTACAGGGTGTTTCTCCTGGCTGTGCTGGTCCAGCTGATGCTGACTGAAGACTGGTTTTGAGTAAAAGGCCTCAAGGCTGTCAGTGCTTCGGTTTTTTTCCTGCTATGCATTTGTTACACTTAAAATTGCCTTCCTGCTTTTCCTGTTTTTTGCAGCTGTTTTTAACATAAATACTAACTTTGATATTTAAGGAAAATACTGTTGCTTCCTTGAATGGGTGTAAACTGACTACTTGATGAGGCAGGAGGAGGTGTGGCTGCATCACTGCTCTGGAATTTGGGACCTGCTGGCTGTAGTCACACCTGTGTCCCAGGCTTCCTGTGGAGAGCTCTCTCATTTAAGTGTTGGGTTGTTTGGTTATTTTACAGTACTGAAGCATGTGCAGTGGGATGAGACACACTGTAGAAATACAAGTTCTCCATGTAAAGCAAGGTAGGCGGGTTTTTGTACTGTGTATAGGAAGCAAACAGAAAGCAGTCTGGAATCCCTGGTGTTCATTTAATAGGTGGTTTAAAAATGTTTAGTAGGTCTTTCACCCCTCTATTTAGGAAGATGAAGGGATGCTGTTTGGTGATGTGGGCCCTTAACTGCAAAGAACTTGTAGTGGCTTGCTAGAAAATAAAAAAAATACATAGCATTGCAGATATGCCAAACACTTTACAAAATAGAACATAACCAAAAGAACTGATTTATAGAAAGATGGACAAAACTTCTTATACAGAAGGGTTTGGTAGAGACAGGTGGAGGAGGAAATCCTGTGAATGTAAAGGGTTTTGTGTTTTAGCTCAGTAGAAGCGTGGTTTATGGTGTAAGGATGGGTGGGGATTTCACATGGTGTATTTATGTCTGCAAGAAAGTGCAGTGTGAGGATGTCATCATCTATCAGTGTGTTCCTTTAGCACTTGGTGTGACAGGCAGCCCTTGGAGAGCCCTAACTTAAGCTGTCAGCCTTGCTGTGCACTCAAAATTTCTTGATGAACTTAAGCTCCTAAACCAGTGAAATATCTAAGGGGATCTTTTTCCTTTAAAATTATTTGTTTCTATATTAAGACAAGTCTTAATATGCACATCAGCATATTGCATTTATATATTTATTCTTCAAGATAATGGCAGCTTGTGGATGGATGTGAAATCAGTTGCTGTCTCTGCATACTCATGCTGTTTGGGGGTGAATATGTACTGCCTGCTCTGGCTGCTTTCTAGATGGGAAATGCTTCAGCTTTTTAAAGACTTAAGTTAAGGAATTATATCAGTGCATGCAGACACTCACTTTAACAGGTACTTTCCCAACCAGACTGTCCATTTCACTAAGTGCTGTGTTTCTAGAAGTGGTCAGTGCTTGCCATTTCAGCAAAAGGCTGTTAAACCTTTATTACAAATTTACTTTGTGTTTTATACAGAGAGGAGGGGTTTCTTTGCTCACCTGGTGAGTTGTCAGTTGGGACATGTGAGGTTACTGAGTTTCCAGTGTCTAATCTTAGGTTTCATGCCTTGTGTACTCAGTGTGCATTGCATTTAGATGTGCTGCTTGCTCTGCCATTGTTTAGCACAGTCAGCTTTTCAAAAGAATTGGTATTTTTATTATGGCTTATAAATGTAGTACTTCTTTACTTCTAAGTTTAGTTTCTTTGAGTTTCTTCATGTTTTCCTCAGGGTTATGAGGTGCTTTTGAATGCTGGTGTTATTCCTGTTCTGGTTTGTCACCAGCACAGTGATTAATCCTGATCTGCTGTTTCCCAACACAACATGACAGGAAAGCAGGCCCAGGCCTTAATTGAGTCCATAATTCTGTGTGGGCATTCTTCTGTGTTTTCAGTGCTCATCCCAGCACTGATGTGTCACTCCCTGCGTGCACTCATCAGACATCTTGGTTTCGTTCTCTGTAGGGCTTGGGTTTTGTTCAGTGAGCCAGTGTCAGATGCTTACAAAAATAAAACTGGCATGAACTATAGTTCATCTTCTAAAATGCAGGTGGTATTCTATTTAGTGTTTGACATTGTGCTGCTCTGTACTTGCAGTAAGTGAAAACTGGTCTTTTATGTAACAGATTGAAAGTGTTGATGCTTTTTGTTTTCTCAAGTGGGTTTGGCAACTAGATGTGTATCATCCTCATAGCAGCTATGAGTCAGCTCTGGGTGATCTGTGGTAGTAAGCAAGTCCTCAACTGTATTAAATGCTTTCAAGATTTGATTACAAGTTGGTGTTTTCCCCAATGAGTATAGTTGGACTGGATAATATAGTTTATTTAATTTGTTGTATTCAAGTAGCTGTGGAACTGGTGTTGCAGAGCCTTGTTTGTTTTCTGCTTGTGTTTTATCTTGTACCTTTAAAATGTCTTTGGGATGGCTTGTTTCTGGCATATCTAAAGGTAGGCTGAGTTTCCTGCAAAACCAGTACTGTTCAGGCCAGAAAGTCACCTAGAATGAAAATCTTTCTTTGGTACATCCAGGGATAAAAACACTTAGTTTTGTATTAGATGTTGGGTTGCCTTAGGTAATTGCAGTGATTCTTTGGGCACAGTAACTCTTCAGTAAGATGTCTTGTGTGCTTTACCCTAAAAGGAGTAAAATAGCATCCACTCAATCAAAGGATTTGTTCGGTTTTCTCAAGGGTTAAACTCCAGATTTCTGCTTAACTGAAGTGACTGCAGGATGCTTGCCAAGTTCCTCTGTCCACTGTGAAACTTGGTAGATGGGAGAAGGGATGCTGCTGTCTCAGGCTTCTGGGTAGCTATGAATACCAACTTCAGTTAGCAGAAACTTTCAGAAAAAGAAGTAGCTTAGAGCCCTTGGTTATTAACCTTTGGGTTGCAGAATTGAAAGCCGTTGCTTTACACTGAGGCATCTGCATGTTCTTATTGTGGAGCACCCTCGTGAGTGAGATCAGGCATCCCACATCAGCAAAGTCACTTCAGAGCTGGGGTTAGCATTTCCTTTGCTCTGATTCTTGCAGAATATAGACCCACCTTACAGTGCTCCACCAACCAGCAGGTCTCACAGTCAGCTTCTCTTTAAGGCAAATGTTTTGCAGCGTCCTTACTTGAATTTCATCCTTTCAGGTGTACATTATTCAGGTCAGTGTTGGCAATCATCAGTGGACAGTCAAACATCGTTACAGTGATTTCCATGACCTGCATGAAAAGGTAAGAATGTTAAAACTGTGACCTTGGTCTGTTACAAAACTTTATAAAGTTCTTGTAGTTCTGTTTTACAGAATGGTTTGCATAATTTCTTTCTTCAGTAAAGAGAGAGAATATCTGCCAGATGCCATCTGAACTGCAGACTAAGTCGTTTTTGTGAGAACATTACTACTTGCCCCTGTTACACTCTCCTCTTGAACTGGGGAAAGTTGACCTGGACAACTTTAGCCTTGGGTGGAAGCTGTGTCAGAGAGGAGAGTTCAGGCTGGAGTCATTGAACTTTTTGCTAAGAAGGATGTTTATAATCAGCTGATTTGATGACCAAAGTCTCAAAATCTCATCAGGGTGGATGGTAAAAATGTCCTTAAAGTAGCATGGGACAGTTACCAACCAGTGCTGATAAAAAATAAAAATGAGGAAAAGTCTACTTTATTCAAGAGTGTTCTGCTTTCTCAGAAATGCACTGGTTATTTTGTTGTTTTATCGCATTTGTTACATTCTGCTCTGGTACTGTGAGTGATTCTTTGAGCAGACACTGATCATTCCATGACAAAATGTTCTTTCTGAAAATACCTAATACTTTGAAGGCAGTAGCTAAATTTACTGAAGTAATTTTATTTTTGGATCTTTCCAGGATCAGGCAATGTGTGGTTAATGTGTTCCATTGCATCTTTTGTGCAAGTTCAGATGGTGTGTCAGGTATTAACTCTGATCTTTGTCTTTCAGCTTGTTTCAGAGAAGAAAATAGATAAAAATCTGTTACCTCCAAAGAAGATCATTGGAAAAAATTCCAAAAGCCTTGTGGAGAAAAGACAAAAGGAACTGGAGATCTACCTGCAAACTCTGCTGCTCAAGTTCCCTGTTACAGCGCCAAAAGTTCTGTCACACTTCCTACACTTCCATTTATATGTAAGTTATGTTTTTAGTGTCTGAATAGAGTCTCTTTCCCTAGTTCTCTGATTTGGAGAGAATTCTGTGGAATCTTCATGAATTTGCTGAAATGGTTCTTTTTCAACATTTTGCACAATATAACAAAGCATATTTAAAAGATTTTTGACACCACTTTTTATTGCAGTAGACACTGTGCTGGGAAGTAGTGTGGGCAGGGACTCTAAGTAGAGAAAATAAATGCTGGCAGGAGAGTTGGAAGCTGTGAATAAATGTGAGGCTGAATTGGTTAGGCTGAAGTCAAAAGTGCTGGCTCTCAAATGAACATTGCATAATGGATCCACATCCCCTACTTAGTGGCTAATGGTTGGAGCTGTGGTTCACACTAAAAGAGTTTCCAGTAGCCCAAATGAAGAAAAATGATGCTTCTCTGTGGAAGCACAATGATGAAGTGGCCTTTGGAGAAATAGCTCCAGCAGACAGAATGTTACGGTAAAGGATACTTGAAGCAAGAAGCAATTACTTGATTTCATGTTCAGATTGCAATTTGTTCATCTCTTGTGTATAATTAGGCTTTTTTTGCAATATGGCATCATGTTGTAAGGAGGAGAAGTAATTTCATAAAGAGGAAAAAGCACTGGAGAACTGAATGGAAAGAAGGAGCAGTAACTGCTTTGGCGTGGGATGTTTTGAGAAGGCCCTTCATGGTTTCATAGAAAAGCTTCAGAAATTAGTCACAAGTGATCCATTAGGTGTTAATTAAGTTTTAGCAACAAAGGAAAGCCTGGTTTAGTTATATTACATGAACGTAATTATGCTGGTGAGACGTCAGAGTTTCTTAGATAAAAACAGCAGAAGGTTTAGTCCACAGTGTTACTATTGCTTTGCAGACATGGAAGAGAAGCACAGATTTTTAGCTATCAAGCCCTCTGAAATGGATTTGAGGTTTTAAATTTATTAACAATGTCTGACAATGTAGGGAGAATTCTGTTCAAATAGACCAAAATTCCAGCAATCACCAGCAAATTGTGTATTTTTTCTGTTCTGTGCCTGCTCTGTCTTGTAAATGATGTCTGTTTCATTAAAGTTTCGGTGTTGTAACTTCCACATGGTTTTTATGCAGGCAGAAGTTCTTCCTAGCCCCTGACTTACTTCTCAGAAGGACTATTTCTTTCCTCTTGTAATGTAATCTTTTTTTTGCTTTTCCAAAGAGCTAGCAGTATTTGGATATGAATGCTTCCCTGTTTCTAAACTGCTCTTGGATATTAAGAGCAAAGATGTTGCTTAATCTGCATTTTTTTGCTTTAGGGGGATCTGACTTAGTTGTAAACTCTGTGTTTTTTTTTTTCTTGGAACTTTAGAATACTTTTAAATATTTACCAAAAAAGTGTTAATTATTCAGGAGAAAAGCTAAATATTTACCACAGTAATTCTACTGGAAAAAGTGACCTTTCTGCAGAACTTTGTTCTTTTAAAATACTTTCATTACCAGACAACTCACATACATACTGGAGCTCTTAGAATCCCTGACATTGCCTCATTAATTTATGTAGGAAGGCTACAATATTTTTGTCTATATTTTTTGTAGTATTTCCAGTAAGGATTATTTAATTTTATTTCCCAGGTTAATTGAACTAAATGGAGTAGAAATACCAGCCATGGATACATTAAACTCACTTTGAAGCCTTTAGTTGTTCTTGGGTACAGCCTAGCAAAGAGAAACAGTTGCTTGTGACAGCAATGTAGAACTTTGTTACTTTGACGTTGAAAAAGATTTCTGCAGTGATATGGGGATGCTTATTTTGTTGCACAGTCTTGGTCATCTTAGAAGTTTGGGTTTGTTAACTCACATATAGAAGGTTTTGCAGGAAAAGCATTGAGTACCCACGAACTGCTGTTCAGAGACACCTGCAAACAATGGACTTCTGTGGGTGTGATGCATTTACGTAGTTACAGCTAAGACAGAAGTCTCTTGTAGATCTGACAGAGGGATAGAGTTCCTTTTTTTTGCCTCCTAGTCACTGAACAGTCTAAGTCATAATTTTGCTCCAATTATAGATGTAGAAAAAAAATTTTGGCTCTGTGTCCCAGATGACAAAAGAGATACAGAGCAGAGTTTTCAATTAAGTCTGTGCTTGCCAGATGAGTGTAACTGGCTTATTCAAATGCGGATCAGAATTGTTTAATTTTGTTTGGAATACTGCTTTGAGCTTGTTGTTCTCAAAACTATGGCGTGGAGGCTTTGTTCATCCTCAGTGAATGGAGTTTCAGTTGTACTAAGAATGTGATTTTCTAAAATCCTTGCCTCATCAAATCCTGAGCTGTCTGCTGCAGATGTCCCGTGGATGTATTCCCTTGTTATGAATCATGAGGTATTTGTCAGCAAAGTAAACTTATGAAATATTCATGTGGCGATGATCCATAATATCTGTTTATACTTTGCAGCTACCTTAAAATGAGATGTTTGTCTAGGGCAAGCTTCACCCTCACAATTTTATTTTGGTTTTTTTGTGGGCTTTTGAAAGGGAGCTGTTGGAAGTTCTCAGAACTATTTCTGGACTTGCACAGAGTATTTGGTTTTTGTGGAGATAGGTGTGCCCAGGTGGGAAATACTTGTACTGATCTTGTGCACCTGCAGATTTACAAAGTACAAATCCCTGCACTGAGAGTTTTCAGCCTTTCATGCTGGAGCTGTCAGTGCCAGGAATGGAGGCTGAGCACCTGGGTGGGTCCTGGAGGGGAAGAGGGATGATGAGAAGAGGAGGGGTTTGCTTTACTTTGCAGCAAACATAGTAGAGTTGAAGTCCAGAAGACTACTTACTTTTTATATCTCTTTCTCTGTAGACCTGTTAATCTAAAGCTTTCTCTGTGATAGTGGTAGTCTGAGGCAATGTTGAGTGCTTGAGGCATTAGAATTGTCTTAATGTTAAAATTTGAAGAACATTGTACTTGTAATATTTTCTTCAAAACAGAGCTGTCTTCCAAGTTGGGCTAATGATGGCTAATAACTTGCTCTAGTTGCTGCTCCCCCTCTTTTAATGTGTGCAGGATGGAATTATTTAAATGTAGTTCACTGTCTTTCATCTTGGAAGTGAAAATCATATGAAATAAAACCATGTCAAGTAATTTTTATGAAGCATATTTAAGTTACAAAGAAATCTGTAAAACAGTCACCCCTGATTTCAGTTTAAAAAAAAATCAGCCCTCTGCCACAGCAAAAAAGGATACTTCACTAAAGGTACAAATTAAAAAATTGGAATCATAAGTATGTAAATAACACTTGATTGCAATGGTTTATTGTTTGCAGGAGATCAATGGGATCACTGCTGCACTGGCTGAAGAGCTCTTTCACAAAGGTAAGGAACCTGCAGTATTTATCCAGGAATGTTTTCCACTATGTTCATGCATTCACATATCTTTTATATTTTACTTCCAGACAATGAGAGATCTGATCTTCCACATCCAACTGATACTTTTTCTCCCCTTCTTTCTTTCTGTCTTTTTCTTGCTGCTTGCTCTTTAATTCAAGCTGCATTTTGTGAGGAGCTGCAACTGTTGCAGCCACCATTGGAAACAAGAAATTGGTGAATTTATGTTTTGAAAAGGACCTCCTAGTCTGTGTCCTTAAGGGATAGTATGTGGCAGTGGTGATCAGGAGCTTTTGCTAAGCTCTCTGTCTCAGTGTGTTTTAGTGTAACCTGGAAGGAAGCTGGGTCTCTGTCAGTAAGTCCTGATAGTTTGCTATTAAATGCAAGAGATCACTTTACATATCTAAATATTATTCTTCCAGAATTCAGGAAACAGGAGACCTTCTGGTCAGTTAATTTAAGGGTGTGCTTTTCTGAAGCTGGCAGATGAAAATTAAATGCTCTAACTGTAACTACAACAGCTCCAGCTGCTCCATTAACAGCAGGAGGCATGTGAAAGGATTAATCCCTGCTATTTTTGTTTTGAAGGACATGCAAGATGCTACTGTATAATTCCAGTTGGCTGAGGCGTGGTAGGCATGATAGGTGAAGCATGTCTCAGCAATGCCATTTCAGATTCTTCTGGCAGAAAGTTACCTTTAGGTGAAGCCACCTCAGGGAGTCCATTCAGCAAATTTTGGAATATTTTAAGGAAGCTTGTGAAGAAATCCTTGCTGGCTTTCTAGTGCCTGCAGTCTCTCTGATATGAGAATTTTTGATGTGTCACTGACTGCTCTGCATTAGTGTAACCTTCCAGTAGTGTATGTGCAGCTGGACTCTTGGACTTGCTCCCACTGAAGCTGAAGGGAATTTTATTCCTCAGAGCATTTCTGAGAACTCTGCTTATCACCAAAGCTGGTGCTTTCTTGTCCATGAAGTCAAACTGGTGTCCCTAAAAGGAAGAAAGATATTCATTCCATGTGTGTGTTCCAGCTGCTGTAGCCTACATCAAGCTTATGGTGCCTTCAGAGAGACTTTTATATGCTGCTTCCTGCTGTTCCTACTGTTAAATTGGATTGTAAAATTATAATTAGATAAGGCATTTTCTGTTCTGGGCACTTGCTTTGGTACTAGCATGCAGAAAATCCCCATACTTTCCAAAAAACATGTTTACTACAATTCTGCATTTAGACAGCATAGCATAAGATCTGACATCCCTATTTTAGATAGCAGGTGCTGTGTTTTCTGAATAGGAAAGAACCTAACTGCTATAAACTTAGAGACATCTCAGAAAAAGTTTCATAACTCTTACATTATGTAAAGGAACTTTGATTCCAGTCCTGTTAAGACTCAGGGAAATTTGCCAGTAGTTGCATTAGGAGCTTCAGGCCTGTATGATGAGTGCCCATTTGAATACATGACTTATTTTGGTGTTAAAAGAAATTCTTTTGCTACCTCAATTTTCATCTGGGAGTATAAAGGACAAATGTATATCACTACATTTTCCATGTACCATTTATTCCTGTGTAACCCTTGCAGCATTGTGTTTGATCCTAAGCTACTCTGTTTTTCAGGAGAGCAGCTCTTAATGGCTGGAGAAGTCTTCACCATCAGGCCCTTGCAGTTGTATGCTGTCACTCAGCAGCTGCTGCAGGGCAAACCTACCTGTGCTAACGGAGATGCCAAAACAGATCTAGGGCATATTCTGGATTTCACTTGTAGACTCAAGTATCTAAAGGTGAGGTCAATGTTAAATAGATGTTTATGCTGACAACCTTCAATCCACGTTGTCCTCTAGCCAAGGTGTTTGCTGGGTGATGTGGTCTTTTCAGCAGTGCCCTCTGTATAGATACAGCCACAGAATCTTGCTGGGTGCCAGTAGGGATGGGTAAAGAAATAAATATTGACCTCTTCAACCTTGCTTTCTTTGCAGGCACTATGGGTTGGCCAGTGTGTATGAATACATGTGCACCTATATAAATCTTGCCCCCTTTCTCACTGTCTGACTGCATCTGAAAGTTAAAAATAAAACCCTAAAAAGCACCTCAGTTTCATAGATGGCCCTGAATTTCTAGCTAAAATGCCATTTCAGAATAAATGTAAAATGGCCTCAGAACAGATAGCTTTTGTCCGGAGACAATTTGACTTTTTTTTCTTCCAAATAAGTGAATTAGACTTTCCCTGAGTAATTTTTTTAACACTGCTTGCTATGACTCAAAAACTCATTTTAGCCCCTTTATTGCATGAGGAGCTGCCTTTTAACTGTGTCATGTGTTCAAAGCTGAAACCAAGTGGTGGATCAGGGGAAGCAAAGCTACGGCTGTGCTGGTGTTCCTGGGGTTCCTCAGTTGCCTTTGTTATCGCCTGTCTGTATAGAATCTTCTAAAGGGAGGATTTTTCTGGCTGGAGAAGAGCTTATTGTTTAAAAAAATCGGCATCTGCAGAATTTCTAGCCCTTCTGAATGCTTGTGAGTGGGCACATTCAGAACTTGCAAGATACATAAAATCAGAGAAAACCCTTAGAGTTTTCTCTCAAAATTCTATTCACAGCAAACATAAATGCAACCACCTGCTTTTTATGCTGCTGATGTGCTCTGAGGCCAGAATCCTATGACCGTGTGGAAATACCAGATGCATTTTTATTGATGTATCAGTGTAATGCTTGTTTTCGACAAACCCATCTTGTCAGTGCCTTTGAACTTCATCCCTTGTAGTGGAATTAAAGACAGTGCTGACTTGGAGGGTTCACAGGTTTCAAGGAAGTTGTTTTCAGTGAATGTAACTGTGATTTTCAGCTGAGAATGGAGCCTTGGTCAGCCTTGCTTATGATACTGCTTTTTGCATGCCCCATGTGCTACAGAATGCAAGCACAAGGTGGCACTTCAAGTTCAGTGCACTTAGCTGGAGCAACTAGTATTTGTTTTCCTGAAGAGTTAACCTGCAAGTGTAATGAATCATTCCATATTTGAAAAATTGGTTGGAACTTTGGCTGTCTTTCCAAGCCACTGCCCTTGGGCCGTTGCCTGTGTAAGACTGGAATGTGAATAAGTTGGATTGTGTGCACTAACTCAGTTCTTTAATGTTTTAAATACCAGGTCACTGGAACAGGGGGCCCTTTTGGAACCAGTAACATTCAGGAGCATCTCTTACCTTTTGATCTGTCTATTTTCAAATCACTTCATCAAATAGAGGTAGGGCTGAGATACTGCTCATAAATTCATAGGTGCTCTGCAAATGCCAGGCCTGCTGCCTATATCTCAGAATTGGTGATTCTCTGCTTTGATTTGCTGCTGGAATTGGGGAATGCAGTGTTTAGGAGGACTGTTTCATTTGTGAAACAATGTTTTTTCACAAATTTTGGAAATTAGGACACAACGTTTAAATTAGAAGACCTTGCTCTCTGTGTGTTTCCAAAAAAATTGGTTTCCAGTATGCACACAAAACCTATACCTGAGTGCCTTTCCACTGCCTTAAAGAGCTAACAAGTGGTTATAGTAGGATCCCTTATTACAAAGTGCTTTTTATTTGGAAAAAAAACCAAAACTACGACAAGTATTTGTGAAAAATGTCCTGGCATTAAATTTGTTTGTGAAAGTGCACTTTTGGGTGTAGTTCTGCTTGCTTGATCATTTGCAGATTTTTTTCATTGCTCTGCTCACAATGTAAGTACCAGGGTTTCTAGCAGTTTTCAATGGGTATTTTTGAAATACCTTCTTGACCACTTCAGGTCTTTCCAGAGAGAGAGAATATCCAATTTTGTCATGCAGTCTGTACTCTGTACACTTTTGGTGGATGCTGTACTTTTTCTAGTACCTGAATGCTATTGTCTCATAGATATGAGACATTTTTTGGTTGAGAACTGAAGTATGTTTCTGGAGTCAGTGATTTGTCATTCTTGTATGGGAAAGAAACTACAATGGGCTGTAGAGTGAGAGAGTCTAACACAGCAGAGAGGGTATTGCAGAATTGTATCAGTTTTCCCCTTTTCTGTGAGCATGAATGTGGGGAAAAAAGATTTTAGATCTTGAAGACTTTTGAAATTGTATTTTCATCAGAAGTTTGGGATTGACTGGCACTAGATGAACACTTTCATCCCAAAGTAAACACTGTCCAAAAATTAACAGTGGTAATCTGGGAAGAATTTTTTCAAGAATGGGAGGAGCTCTGGGAGTTCAGTGTGGTTTCCCTGATACACTAGCAAATGTGCCAGCTCTCATGGTAGCACAATGTGTGTCTGTCCACAGAGAAGGATGTGGACAGATGCTGTAGCAGATTTTCAGTGATGTTGTTTCAAACTGAGCTACAGAAAGAGACTTTGTAATCTTAAACTTAGTCTGTGTAACTAGCTGATTATAGGTTATTAGAGTAGTATCCTCACTTTCTAGGCATTTCTTTTTTCTTATGTTAAAAAGGACATCTGATACCCAAATGAATGTGTCTGCAGGTAGAGTCATAGCTTGAAATAGATCTTTTTGGTAACAGTAAAAATGCTGTGACCTGTTAAATCACCTGGGTAGTTTCACCTTGAATACGTGGGACAGGTGGAAAGTCAATGGAGAAGGTTTGTTTAAATATATATTTGAATTTCACTTTTCTGTTGTTATGTCTCTAATTTCTTGCTTTAGCTTTGCCAAGTGTCAGTATTTCTGTCCTGATAATCTCAGGAGATTTTAAGGGAGTAGCTAATTGTGGCTAATTGTAGCTAATTTGCAGATTGCTGTAGAATCTGCTGTTGAAACTTCTAGCTACCTCTTTTGTATCTTGTCTGTCCTAACATTTCTGACTTTGTAATGGGATCTTTTTTTAAATAGATCAGTCATTGTGGGGGAAAGCTTATCAAAGGGCTGACTTCATCAAAACATGCTCTGGCCACACTGAGTGTTCGATTTTCAGCAACATCAATGAAGGTAAGAGCAAGTTCCTCCTTCTGGTGAGTGTTCAAAGCACACGCAAAACCAACATGCACAATGGGGAAATACCCATTTGGTGTCCATGGAGTTTTCTGTACTGCCTGTTGCAGGTTCTGTTTTTAAAACCATGCAATTCTAAGGGTTTTGTAACCTTACAGACACTTTTGATGCTTGCTTACATGAGATTGTTGGGATAGTTTCCAAAACCATTAGCTTTCCCTAAAGATGTAAGCCAAACATTGATGTCCTTCTCTTAAACAGGAAATCCTGGTGCCTGAGGCCTCTGAGTTTGATCAGTGGGAGCCAGAGGATGCACTGGATTCAAGTTGTCCAGTGACAGCAATTATCCCAACTTGGAGAACTTTAACAACTTTGGATATGAGTCACAATAGCATCTCTGAAATTGATGACTCAGTGGTATGAAGTATTTTTAATTTGTGGAAATAAGTATGACTTATCTGTGGCACATTATACACAGCAAGGATTTTGGATTTGCTCTGTTGCTTTTTCTGGAGAATTTTCCGTTGTGCTTCATGTTGGTCATCTACCCAAGTTAATGCTTAGGAGATTTGTTCTATAAGAACTTTATTTCCTTTGCTAAGGGAGAATAGTTTTGTCATTTGTGTTCTGTAGGCAACATTTCCATGAATTCTCACTTTTTGAAACATGCTTTTACTGTCTGCCTTGGCCGTAGGAGCCAATTATTATTTTTTTTTTAAAAAAAGAAGAAACACCTCATGGCTCAACTTTAGAGTAGTTATCAAGGCTGAGGCTTGCATATTTAAAAAACTATGGCTTGCTGACATCTTTCTTGACATCAAAACAATATGAAGAGCATGAAAACAAAATTTGGAGTATTTTTCCAGTAATTTAGGATTTTGTTTTGTAAATCAGATATTAAGAAAAAAATTACCATTCATCACAAGAACATGGTAAAATATGAACATAGCTTTTTACTTGAGCTACTCTTGAAAGCAGGAAATAGTTACATGTGTAGCTCAACCAGACATCATAGACTTGGAGCATAATTATCTTGTTCGTGATTTTTTGTGATGTAGATTTAAGATGCTTCAGGTCTGTGTACAGGTCTTAAATAAGGCAAATCAATGCTCAGGTTGCAACCAAAATAAAGCAGATGCAAAACACTGATGTCAGAATTCAGCATCAAGTTCAAGGTTTGAGACCTCCAAAAGTAAAAGAATTTCTGAGTTAAAATGCATTTTCTACAAGTTTGTGTGACCTTGTAGTTCTTGGCTGGTGTAATCAGGAATCGACTTCTTCTGGGTTTTGGTACTACTGTCTTTGTCCAGGTTTGTGTGTAGCATAAATCCCCTGGTTTATCTGTTTGATAAGACCAAAGCAGCATTAGTGAGTTTGATCTATAGTTAGTGGGGATAAACTAGGATAAATTATTTGTCTTCAGTAAGAAACCAGGTTTCAGAGTAAAACTGAACGGTGCCCCTCAGAGTAACCTGGTTTTCTTAAGAGCAGGAGTCAGCTCTTCTTTGCACCAGGTCACACAGAACATTTTCTTAATGCCAAAGCTGGGAAGAGAGACTACATTGGATAACCCCTTTCCATTGCTTTTGTTGGTCAGCAGGTACTGAAGAAGTGTGGCCTGACTTCAAACTAAAGCGTGTTTAACACATGCATTTTTTTTCCCTTCCAGAAATTAATTCCAAAGATTGAGTTCCTGGATTTGAGTCACAATGGGGTGTCTCTGGTGGAAAATTTACAGGTAAGTGATGTATTTGAAGGTGACTTTTTTACCCAACTGCCTGATACCTTAAAACACAGATTTTCATGCTTCACAGTTTTGTTGCTCATCTTCACGGAGAGTAGTTTAAGCCCAAATAGCTGCTTCTTTGTAACATCAAGTACTCTTTTAAGGATGCATTTCTTAACTGCTCCTGGATATTGTAATTTCTTTGCCAATATTGACATACAACTTTTAGTTCTTAACTAAATTCATTCGTTGCCAGCTGTATGCGTGGGTTGGTAAAAATGCAGGAAATTCCATTTCTAAGTGTTTAACCTTTGTAATGAACAGTTTCAGGCCATGTCTTTGATGCTGTGTAGTGTCCAGCGTGAAAGCACTGTTGCACAATAAAATGAGCCAGCCATAAGATAGCATCTTTGTTCAGTTTTAATTGGTGTATGACATGAATTTTCTGTGCTGTTGTAGCATCTGTACAACCTTGTTCACCTGGACTTATCCTACAACAAACTTACATCACTAGAAGGCATTCACACAAAACTGGGAAACATAAAAACTCTGAATTTAGCAGGAAATCAGCTGGAAAGGCTGTGTGGTCTTAACAAACTGTACTCATTAGTCAACTTGGATCTGAGCAACAACAAAATAGAACAGGTAACTGTTGACTTTTGGTGTCAAAACGTGTGTTAGATCACAAGCCATTTCTTTTAGTGGATCAAAGTGCAAATAAATAAAAGTGGCTGTCATGATTTTTCCTGGTTGTTGTATGTATGTAATCTATGCAAAAAATGCTCAGTCTGTGTGCTCATTTTCATTTTGCCAGTCTGTATTTATGCTTTTATTCAAATACTTTCAGATTGATGAAGTAAAAAATATTGGCAACCTCCCATGCTTAGAAAAGGTGATGTTATCCAGCAACCCACTGAGCATCATCCCTGATTACCGGACCAAAGTACTCGCTCAGTTTGGAGACAGGGCCTCAGAGGTGAGCCCCAGTGCTGCTCTTCTAACCCTCTCTTCAGCCTGGTGAGGAAAGTGGTGCAAATGTTCTAAAACCCTGATGAGTTTTTAGTGTGCATTGGAGAAGGTGTTTAGAGAATGAAACCTTATTAATGTTACTCAGCTGTGCTCCTGCATCTAAATGAGATTTTACCCTGCCCTCATTGGGTAACCATCTGTTAATATTGAAACACTGTTGTGCTGGAACAGTGTTAAACTTACCAAACCTTGCTGAGTGTGCATTAAATTGAAGTTAGCTCAAGGTCTAATGTGGTAATTGTTTCTGTGTAATGGTTACAAAGATGCACTTGGTTTGCCTGGAGCTATGGTAGTTTTTGATTATTCCTTTAATAAAAATTGGAGAATGCCTTGTTTTCAATACTTTCAGATGTTTTAACATTCTTTTAGGTTTGTTTGGACAACATTGTTACCACAGAAAAGGAACTAGACACAGTGGAAGTGCTAAAAGCTATTCAAAAAGCAAAGGAGGTGAAATACAAACTCAGCAACTCCGATAAAAAGGTGAGTCTGGTGCTGTGAGAGAAGTAGAATGTGCAGCTTACAAAAGCTTACAAAATTACTTCTACAAGTTAGATGTAAACAGAATGCACCAAATTTTTCTTAGCACTAAAATTTTTATGCTTTGTTTTTTAATGTGGTGTGAACTTTTAATGTGGCTTCTTTTTCCTATTTAGTTTCCAAGGCACTTTTGGTAGTTACCTGACCTTCTATTTTTGGGCTGGCTTGGGAGAGAGGAAGTGGGAGGAAAAGATAAAATTACTTCATGGTGTACACAGTGAATTCACAGTCGACCTTAACAGCCATATTTTGTATCTCATACAAGTATTGCAGAGCTGTGATTTTACTGCTTGCGTTGCATAGTACTGAAATCACTTCCCCAAACTTTCTTCCTGTGGGTATTCAGCAGTGGGAGAGAATCAGAAATCTGAATTCTCCTCACCTTCCCTCATACCTTGCTGTCTGCTGTGTAGTTGGTTAGTCTTGGTTTGGAAATCAACATAGGGACAGAAGAGGTTCTGTCCCTACAATGTAGAAATCATGTTTTCATTCTTTTGACTTGTGAAACTGCCAATTCTGTCAATACAGTGATTAGTCAGTGATCAGAATGACTTCTCTAAAAGAATTCTTAGTGGAATTCCACCTAGTGTGAAAATTGAGACTTAAAGGAGGTGACTACCCCCATCACCCCCCACTAAAAAAAAAAAAAAAGAAAAAAGCTGGCACTAACTTTCCTTTTGCTAAAATTGAGAAATCTTGTGTAGACTTATTTTAGTTCAGGATCTCATGTGTCCTGTGTATTCAGGTTTTTTCTTTAATTGCTGCGTACTTTCTTTATTAGATCAGTGAGGACTCCAGGCTCACTGCTGCCAGCTCCAAATCAAACTGTTCTTCTCTTACTGTTCGTCCTTCCTCTCCCTCTCTGCCTCGTCCTGTCAGCTCCAGCCAAGGTAATCATGTATGTATCGTGCTGCTGGGCTGAGCCTCTTGGTTCTGCTTTTCTAAGCTGCATTGATATACATGAATATTATGTGCATGGATTTAGGGCTTTAAAGACAAGCACAAAGACCTGGTAGAATTGGCTTTGAAAGTGAAAGTTGTATGGCATGTGACCCAGCAAAACTGACCTGTCGTTCCCAGTAGGGGTTAAATGCCTGGAGTGAGAGTTTGGGCACAGGACTTTTTACTGCATCATCCTGCAGAGGACTAGATGCCATTTCCAGGTTTAGTCATGCCGTAATGGAAGACTGTGGCACACAGAGACATATTTTAGAATTGCTTCTCTACCCATTCTTGGTCTGCAAAATGTGAGCTCAAGCAGCATTTGTTCCATTAGTGCTTTTTGCAAGAGCTGCATTTCTGTCACACCAGGGGGAAGATAAAGGAGATGAGTAAAAGACACCTGTGGGATTAGTGTTCTGGCTGAGCTGGTGATTTCAGCTCATCTGTTGTGCTCTATAGTACCTGCTGACCTCACCTCAAGTTTTTTACTGTGTGTTTCAAATGAATGTGCCTGTTGTGTTAAGAACTTAGAAGAATGACTTAACTTTCCTCTTCAGCCCATAGGACTGACTTACGTGAATATTCACTTGTGACTGAGAAGAAGAGAGAAAAATACTTTCTGGTTTTGGCTTTTGTCTGATTGAAAAGTGCAGTAGAATATGCATAGTGAGAGAACACTTTGTACCCATCTAAAAGAGCAGGGATTATCTTCTCAGTATCTTGGGGTGACACAGCTTCCTCTTACCATTAATCAGTGGATTGGTGGATAAGGGAGAGAACATCCCCGAGGAGCTTGGTCTTTGGAAAAAGTCCATTGTTGTGACTGCTGCTGAATCAGCAGAGGTTTCTTAGTTCACTCTAGAAAAATGAAACTGTTCTGACAGCATTTGATTAAGGGGCAGACACCTTGATACAGATTTAGTTGCTATTTATGTACTTTGCCTTTGTAGCCCTTCTAGATCATTATTCATCTGCAGAAAAAATGCCAGTTTTTCCAAAATCAAGTAAATGCTTGCTTTAAAATATTAAGCACTTGACAAACTGTCTCAGTCATGTAACTGTATAATAACCTGCAGTTTTATACAGGACTTGCTGTAAAAATGCATGTCAGCAACCCCTGGGACTGTTTGAATTATTTATCAATAGATTTTTTTGTACTACAGTAAATGTTTAGGAGCAAATGAATCTTGGGAGAAAAGAAAATAGAGATCTTTCTAAAGGACTTAGGAATTCTATAGAGTGGTATAAGATTCAAGGTTTATTTACTGTAGTCCTTCTCCATAAGATTCCTTCAGTAGAATTTTGGGGAAGGCTTTTAAAAGTAATGGGAAAATGAGGACTTGTGCAGGCTGTTTCTCAGGTTCAACAATAAAAATTTATTATTTGCTACGTATCTAACTATGAAGGGTTGTTTTCAAAATATCAGTTTTGAGAAATCCATTTTAAAAAATGGAAATATGCTAAGCAATTAGTTTCACTGTTAGACCTTAAGTCTTGAATAATGGAATTAATTTCCTGATATGCTGTTTCTATGAATTGTTGTCTCTGCATTTTCTACACACCATCTGTTTCCGTAACATATTATTCATGCTAAATGTCATTGGGAAATGGCTTATGGAAAAAGATTAAATATTTATATAGGAAACAGAGAATCAAAAATAATGCTGTCATGTTCTGGTTTTCCTGTCAATTTGAGTTTCCTTCTTGCTAACACAGTATTTTGTTCAAGTAATAAATACCTCTTTTGTTTCCTCTGACCATGAGATGTCTTGGTGTAATCTGCTGAACTTTACCATCAATCCAGAAAGATACATACAGAAGTTTTTATGCTCAAGCCAGAAACATGTCCACACTGTAATTTTGTTGATTATTTGCATATTTAAATACTTGAGCTGGCTGGCTCAGTGGCAATACTGAAAATTGATTTGCTCTGTTGTCAGTTTGATGCTGTGAATATCAAACTGGCAAAAAATCACACATCCCATAGAATGTTGCCTTGTGTTCACTCATGATAAGTTTTTTACTCATGATTCAGCTTTGAACCCTTGAAAAGGGTTCCAAATAAGGGGAGATAATATCTTAAGTGGCATTGTAATATCTGTGTATAACCTTCTCTGGTTGAAGGTTGTACACAGATATTACAGATATTATTCACTTGAAGCTTGCAGAAATTTGGGAGTGTGCTACAAAGTTCATGAAGAGTGCTCTGCCAGCCTAGCAGCTGACTAGTTCTGTTAAAGTCGAATTGTGTGAAGATTTCTTACACCAGAATTTGAGATTCAAATTGATTGTTAGTTTGAGAAAGAAGCTGTAGCAGTCTTTAATGCAACTTTCAGTTACTACTTAAACTAAAATTCTGCTTGCTTTTTTTGTCCTGGCTATTGTGTGAAGATATCCTTTAGCTTTAATGATTTATGATTAGATCTTGATTATACAGTTTTAATTCCACTTGATTGGCAGATACTATTAGACATTTATTTTTGTTTTACTTGAGTGATTTTAAGAGCTGTTCATATTTCTTCCAGAAATAATTTGTGAAGAAACAGTCCTAGCCAGCAGTTTTTTACAATCCAGTGGTTCGACTCCTACAGACCATACAGTTCCCCAGAGATGCTTTGAAATACCAGACTCCAGATGTAAAATTCAGGTAATTGCCACACTTCTGATTATATTATTGTATTTTAAAAAGCTTTTGCAAACTTATTTCTGATGTTAGATTATCATAGTAATCCATAGCAAAGGGTTTTTTTGGTGTCTCAGAGCTATTTTAATGGAAAAGAAGGCAGCCCCAAATTTGATTCAAGGGGATTTGGTCCAGCTTATAAATTAAATGCAGAATCCAAGTTTACTGGAGTTGCAGAGAACTGTTGCCACTATGGCTTTGAGATGTTTACCCAGTACTAGTGTAACATCATTTAATAGCCATTTAGATGCTGAGTGTAACAATTGTGTCTTATCATATTACAGTATCAATTTTTGAAAGGGGATTCTCCTGCTGGTAGAGTGGAAGAACCTTCTCCCTATCAATAGGCAATGGCCTTTGTCTTCTTCAATCTCCTCATGTCTGATAACTTCTGATTTGTGATTTCATTTGTGGTATTGGAAGCACTCTTCATATGCATGGCTTCAAGGAATAAGACAGGAAGACTTGGGGGTGTCTCTTCCTTTGCTACCAGTGTAGTTGGCCTTTGTCAGGTTCCTTTACCATTTGGCTTCATGTTACACTAATTCGGTAAAAGTTTGTAGTGTGCTGAAATGCCTGGGTCACAGGTTGGATCTGTTCTCAGGTCAGCAGCAGAGTTCATTCTTCTTCTGCCTTAGTTGAATGCCCAACCTAAAGCAAACAGTATTTGTGGGTCCTCAAAGGATGGCTGTTAAGCTGCCTGTGAGTACAGCAGGTCATGGCGAGCTTTAAAAAGCACGAGCCAGCATTAACTTTGCTTCTCATGTGTGCTGAACTCTTAAGTAGCTTACAGCTTCCTGATGTTACTTTCTTCTCCTTAGGCACCTGCCTCTTTATTGGCTTCATGTAAAGAGTATGGTGGTGATCATCATGTGTGGTAAGCTATATAAATAAATTCTGGTTTAAATCCTTGTTAGCTTTTGAGTAATAGGAGTAGATACTGTTTTCTTAAACACAGCCTTTAAGGCAAAACAGTCTTTTTCATTGTATTCTGCCTCTGGTTTTTTGAACCAAAATATGGTGTGTAGTGTTTTTAACCTTTGAACCCTGCAATGCAGTTGGTGGTTTCAAAAGCAGTAATAGCTGTATTGTCTAATCCTTTAGCTCATGAGGTTGTGCTTACTCTGGGGATGGGAAAGGAAAGAGGAGTTAAACATTTTTGTTTTTACTTTCTGTAGAATTACACACTACCAGTCTTTAAAATCAAGGGCTGTGCAGTACAAAGATGTTCTACAAAATTACACTGATTTAACGGTATTAACAAGAGCAAATATCAAAGTTCTGAGAAGCAGCACCATGAACTGTAGGTAGCTGTAACTGTTTTTAAACTAAAGTTTGTACTTACTGTGGCTTCTTCTCTCTTTTGAAGTTTGGAGAGAGATCACTGTGCAGTGCCTGACCCCTGTAACACCATCATCTTGCCTTTTAATTGTATGTCCTACACTGCCACCAACCAAGACTTTATCCAGCACCTTTCTGCCTCGATAGTGCAGGCTGTGCAGAAATCTGTCCCCTCCCTCACAGAGAATAAAGGAAGCCCTATGGGCAATTCCACATCCACAGACAAAGCAGATGGATATTTTGAAATGGGACTTCATGAAGGAGATCAGACTTTTGAGTTCAGCACTACTTCGGATACTCAATCATCCGACAACATAGCAGTGGACAGTGTTGACATAGTCAAAATTCTCTGGAGCTTTTCAATTCACATTCATAAAGGACTCAGACAGTTTGCTTCCTGTTTGGCTTTGACCGATGAGATGCTAGCTGTGTTTGAGATTCCTCATCAGGAGTTGAGAGGAAATTGCCAGCACATCCCTTCTGCCTTGAAATTAACACTGTGTTTTCCCTACGCTGATCTAATAGAATTTGGCTTTCTCCTGCCAGAAATCTGTTTAACTCTGAAAAACAGTGACCACTGCTTGTTTATTGTTTCAGACTCCCAGAATCTTCAAGACTTTTATTCCTGTTTACAAACGTGTTGCTCTCAACACTACACATCAGTGTTACCCAGCTCCACATGGTACTGTAGAAAAGCAAATCTCCAAGAATTTCTCTGTCAGCTTATGGAGTTGAATTGCCTTTCAGCGGAAGATGTTGAAATAAAAGGTTGTTTCCCAACCTATCTTGTTTATGGGAATAAAACCAATGTTCAGAAAGTATTGCATCAACCAGAGTCAGCTGGCAATAACAAGGAATGGTCAAAGAATGTTTTGTGTTCTGCACTTTATTCTTCAGTATATAAATCTTCTGATCAGAGTCCCTGTGTGGTCCATCCGTGTTGGATATTTCTAACACCCCAGTATTTGTACATAGTAAAGGTGGATTTCAGTTTACTGCCAGGTAAATGGATAGGCACAGAAGAGTTGGGAAGTGTATTTAAGCTGAATAGAATTCCATTGGCATCACTCGTGCTGCATCCAACCCATGGTGCCACGCAGCAGAAGGGTTCATTTTTGGATGGACACGTGCTGGAGCTGCTTGTTGGATACAGATTTGTTACAGCAGTGTTTGTTCTACCTCATGAGAAATTCCACTTCCTAAGAATCTACAGCCTTTTAAGGACACTGCTGCAGGATGTTAAGACCATTATTATTTTCAAAGCTTCAAGCAAATCAGATGCTGTAAGAAATCATGTTGTGGAGGCAAACAGACACGGTCAGGCAGCCAGGTAATGATTCCTGTGAAAGGTCTCTTGCACAGTGCTTGATGTGGCCTGACCTCTGTGTTTGCTGCTGTCATTGTGATTGGGTTTGGACTGTAGTACTGATGAAATACTTCTGCATTGTGCTAGTCTGGAGTAAGTGTGAATGGTTATCCTGGATTGTAGCAGTCCACCTTTCTTTTTCTGTTTTGTTGCTGCAACGTAAAATGTAATTCCTGATGGAAGGAAACTTCCTGTTTCATGTGCCTGCAGGCTGAGGTCATGGCAGGTTGACAGCTATGCTTAAGATATAAATAATTTAAACTATTAAAAATTGAAGTTACCTGGTTCTATTTTTTGAATGAAATACAAATATTCTTGTAGGAGAAAAGCTGTGTAGATCTTTACATTTTGATTATTTGTGTTCTGGATCTTTTCTAGTTTTTGCAAGCCTCATCTGACACTGTCATCCTTGTACCCATCTGAGCTACTTATGCAGAAGATAACAGAAGACAACCAGATTCCTGTTCACCTTCATGTTTCTGTGTCTCTGCAGTATGTGGCTGGGCTGAAGGGAAGAGCCCTGGTTGAATTTTTCCATAGCAACATTGCAGAGGTATCGTGTCTATACCAAGTGTACAGAAACATGCTTTGTGACCTTTCTGTACTACACAGTATGTTTAAAAACTTTTCTGATCAAATTTAGCCACAAGAATTAGGCTCTGGGAAACCTGAAAGCATTTTGATCAAGAATCTGTGTGTTATTCCATTTTGAGTTCCCTGCTACAGCAATTGGGATCCTGCAAGACATATTTTGCCTTCAGGCTCTTTGGTGCTGAACAGGAGAGTACACTAGTGTCTGTCTTGAAGATGTGATTGCTCCAAGAATGTTCTTCTTTCTTCTGTAATGTGGCAAAAGGAAAGAAAATAACAGGAATGAAATTATTGTGGGATGGTTCTTAGCTAAATCAATAAATAAGTGTTCTGACTTGTTTTTGTAACACTGTACATGACTGTAACACATGTGCATGGCCTCAGGTACTCCAGAAACATGAACGGATAAACCTGATTTCTGAAAAACATTAAAGTATGTCTGGGGAATATCAGATGGAAAAGTAAAAATATTACCCAAAATTTGATGTGGCTTTTTGAGTGATAAATCACTGTGATCTGAGTACAAATGTCAATTGATAAGCTTGAGAAATAGATACATTTTTCTTATTCCCTTACCTCTCTTCCAAATATTTTAAGTAAGCACAGTTACAAGCTGTGCTTCTCTTTTTATATCAGGAGAAGCTGATAAAAAAAGCAGGTGACTCATTTAAGGGCTCACAGTAAGCCCATCAAGTTAGAAGCTGGGAAGATGCTGAGATGGAACAGCAGCTGCAGTGGCAAGTTGTGCTCCTGCCCTCTCTCCAGGGTCTTTGAATCCAACCCTCAGGAGCAGCTGAAGGCTCAGCAGACTTGAGGTTTGGGAGGCCACTGCTCAGCTGGTGATTAAAGTTTTGTCTGCAGTGTCTGCCCTAAAATATCTTTCTTATAGATGAGATGTTTTTCTGTATTTTTCTAATTTTGGTCAGAAAACAAGGAATAATTTGCTTATAACAGAAAAGTAATTTTCTTGTATAAACACAAGATATTTTCAGTGGCTACCATTGTGGCCTCATTTAGCAGCTTGGAGGTGAACTACCTCTCTTTGAGCAGAGCATGTTCAATGCTCAAGATTTTGAAGTTGTTTCTCTGGGCGTCTAAAGTTGCCTCTAAGGTGGTGAAACTGTCTGAAATATCAAAGTTTGTGTTTATGAAATAAAATTTACATCTTAGGTGGAAAATGAAGAGTTGAGACACCTCATGTGGTCTTCAGTTCTGTTTTACAAGACTCCCAGTGTGGAAGTGATGGCTTGTGTGCTTCTCTCAACAAAAGCTATTTACTTTCTGTTGGATGATTCTTTCATTCATGCAGATGAGCACCAGTCAGGTAAAGTAGTTACTTTGATCCTTTAATCATGTTACCAACTTAATCTCTCTCTGTGTGTTTGTCCTCAATCTAAGTACAAATTTTGGTCAATGTTCTTAATTAGACCTTCTAGTAGAAGGTGTCAGTATTTGCAGTAAGGCTTTTATGTTCAAAAAAAGTGTCTTGAGTCATGTCTGCTTCTCAGACAGGCCCTTTTAGCTGCCATTGGATCCATGCTTTTCTCTGATGTCATTTCATAGTCCCTTTCATAACAAAAATGGAAAGTGAAGGGTCATGAACTTCATGGTGGGCATTCAGTTAAAGTGTGTTATTAGTTCATGTGCTGATTTAAATCTGGTGTGTGACAAGTGTCTAAAAAATGCTGCTAATAAGATTTGCTTGTATTTTGCTCGAGAAATTTTTAGCTACTGTACCCAGTTTTTTAATTTCTTCAAGTGTGAGATAAGTATAGATTGTAAGACAAAAACTATGCTTATGGACAAAACAATCTTTTTTTTTTGACCTTTTTGTCGTATATACTTCTTTAACAGATTTTTGGATCAAAGAAAACTCAGACTGTGAAAACAGCTCTTTCCACCTCTCTTGCTGCTTTGTGCTAAAACTTAATGACCTGCAGTCAGTAAATGTTGGCCTGTTTGACCAATACTTTCGAATTACTGGTGAGTACATCTTGTGCTTTAAGTTTTTCCAGCTCTATTTTGTTCTAGTCTTTTTTTGCTAGATTGTGTCTTTATTACTGAGATGGAAGAGAGGTTGTCTGTTGCTTTTTTTCTTGAATCCCTAGAGCAATATTTGAATCATATAAATTGTATTTTAAATGAAGAGAAATTAAGCATTTTTTGAGGGATTTGTAAGGATTCCGTTGTTGTTTTCAAGAATTTGAAAGATTTCTGAATAATGATGCATGTTTTCAGGAGAAATAATCCTTAAAGTCATTTCTGATGACAGTTGCACGTTGGGTCAAGAAATGGTAATGCCACATACAGATCAGAGAGTGAATGATGTTCTGTGTTTTCCTCAGGACATTCTGCAGATCACATTGTCACCTGCCTGACAAGAGACAGTTACAACACTCACACCTTCATACAGCAGCTTATGGCAGTCCTGTCACTGCTTGCACGCACTCCTTCACCTGAACCAGTAGATAAGGACTTCTACTCTGAATTTGGGAGTAAAAACACAGGTGAGTGGTCTTTTCTACATGTCATGACTTATTTAGGCATCATACTTAAGGCTTCACCTAAACTGTGTTGATTAAAAACTCTTTTGAGGGACATTTACGCATCAGTCATTCCCTATTTGATACTTTAACTAAACTCCCTGACTTTAATTATCTTAGATGTGCCTTATGTCAGCAGAATTGTTAAATGTATGTATAAGAGTCCTCCACAAGTGAAGCTAGTGATGGCTTCTTGCATTCACCCTGGACTTACATGGTTAGAAATTTGCAGAAATGTATGTTGGTAATGCAAGAAAGACTCCAGCAGAGACCCGCAATCCGAATAAAATTATTCCAATATTGTTGATAAGCAAAAGCACGTATCAATAGATACAAAACTTAAATTCTTCCAGCTGCAACCAGCTGTCAAGGGTTGTTGTTTATCTTAGTACATTAAGAAAGTATTGTTTAGCACTAAATGGAGATATAATAATGTATGTTTCTTGCAGGAAAAATGGAGAATTATGAACTGATTCACTCTAGCAGAGTAAAATTTATTTATCCAAATGAAGAGGAAATTGGGGACCTTGCTTTTCTAGTGGCAGAGAAGATGGATGGTTTGACCAATCTTCCATCCCTCAACATCCTTCTGTATGTGTTGGCATTTCAAGTAAATCACTTTGAAGGATCTGCTCAGAACACTAGTTCACTTCAACCTAAAACACTGATATTGACCAGCTCTGATTTGTTCCTCTTTGAAGAAGATTATATCAGTTACCCACTACCTGAATTTGCTAAGGAGCCACCAAAGAGAGACAAGTATCAGCTTGCAGATGGAAGACGAATCCGGGATTTAGATAGAGTACTCATGGGGTATCAGACATATCCACAGGCCCTTACTTTTGTGTTTGATGATCTTCAGAATCAGGACTTGATGCAGAATTTAACACTGGATCACTTTGGAGAAACTGATAGTGTCCCAAAGGGAAATTCCAAACAAGAGGGCAGCAGGAGCAGAGAGATCCAGTGGTACATTTTTATCCCAAGTGCAGAAAGCAGGGAGAAATTAATTTCATTGCTTGCAAGACAGTGGGAGATCCTGTGTGGTAGGGAATTGCCTTTGGAACTCACTGGGTAGTTACTGCACAGGCAAGTGATTTCAGTGTGTATTACAAGGTAAAGCACAGTGTTTAAGTAGATAGCACCTTTGTTTTCATGAGGAGCTGACCTGGACTCCCTT
The DNA here is from genome assembly GCA_013398275.1 of Promerops cafer. Taxonomy (NCBI): domain Eukaryota; kingdom Metazoa; phylum Chordata; class Aves; order Passeriformes; family Nectariniidae; genus Promerops; species Promerops cafer. The sequence continues at coordinate 747,279 of VZSE01000989.1, read as the reverse complement.
GCTCCCTGATGCAGTGAACATGTAATAGTACATAGAAATATTCTGAAGTGTCAGTTGGGGACTGACCCTCTTGTACAGTCTATTTTTATGCAATAGTATATAGAGAAAAACACAAACCATGAGACATCCTGGGAAACTGTATGGAAAATTTAAGGAGTCAACACTAGATATTCTGTTGTCTGGGGCTGTTAAGGTTACCACTATTTTTCTGTATATATCAGTCTTGCTGTTCTATACAAATTCTAATGTGTAAATAAGGGTAAATGCTTGTGTATGTTCAAGTGCAATGTTCTTTGTACAAGAAGTATTTTGGGTATGCTGCTAATGCTTATTATTTAATGATCTTACAGTTTTACATATGTTTTTCTTTGAGGCCAAGTGTAATTATTTGCTGCCAATCATGAACTTAACAGTAAAATTTGAGCCACAAGCAGGTAAAAAATTTTCATATGAAACTATTTTCACAGGCATTCATTTTCCTTATCCAAGGATAAAAGAATTGCTTGGTAAAGATCCCCTCAGAATTGTCTTGAAAGTGGAAATACCCCATGTGGGTATTATCAGCATTTTGTCAGCAAATACTGGATTTGTATCTCTGAACACAAAGTCTTTCTTTTGCCTATCTTGTCAATACAAATAAAGTGTAATTTGACAGTTTTCTTTTGGCCTTGTCTTTATTCAAGTTTGTCTTGTGTTTCCAGGGTACCATATGGCAGTTCAGCAGCACACATTCTGTTCCTAGAGAGCACTGTAAAGTATGAAATGTGCAGCAAGATGAAAGAAGAAAATAGTTCATTCTACTACAAGATTGTTAGTCCAGAAATACAGCTGAGTCATGGAAAGTGAGGATCTGCAGCCTCTAAACACAATTTGAGGATTTATTTCAAGTACTTTTGCTTATCTATTAGATATTAGGAATTTTCTTTCTAAGCTGTCATGTTTAACTTGACAGTTACTGTGCCCAACAAGTTTTAGCCTCCCCCATGACAGTAAAATCCCTACTCACTAATATGAAGACAGATACTGGGACTTTGAAAAATAATGTTCTATATGCAATGGGATTAAGAAGGGAAGAACAGTTTTGATACTTATGTGGCAGCTGATGCTGCTAAAACTGATGCCCCTTAAACACGTAGAGAAATCTGGGTTGGGTGAGACCTCAGGACATCCAACAGTCAAGCTTTAAACAGGGCAATCTTCAAACAGATTGCTCAGGGCCTGGTCCAAACAAGTTATAAGTTTTGTCCAACAATGGTGGATCTAATCTTCAAACATACCAAATCTTAGGCAGAATTTGGTGGTTTCACAGAGTATTTTTCCATGCTGTTGCAGAGCTTGGCTGTGCTTTTTGGATTTCAGAAGCCAGGAATGTTGCAGTCAGTGCAAGGATGACAGAGGCAGCCAAAGTCAAAGTGTATTCCAGGATGCAGTGGAGTTCCCTAAGCAAGCAGAGATGAGGAGCATAACTGGAGTGCAGCTCTGCTCCCACTTTGGCAGAGAAAGCCTAATTCCCTAAGCTTAGACTGAACTGAACAGTTAAGGTAGGTACTGCAAGCTCTTGGAGAAAACTTAACTTAATTTTCCTGTACTTTAGAGCTCTTCTATTCTCTGAAATCTCAAGGTTGCTTATGTTCATTGAAGCTTAATTATCATTAGGTAGAAAAAGCTAATTTCAAAATTAAACATCCTAGGAATAAAGTAATTAAAAGAAATCTTAGGTCTTCACTAGTTCTTTCTGAAGTAGCTCTGTTAATCACTTATTAATAATTGTCCCAGGTAACACCTGGGGAGCCTGTGGCAACTTAAATAGTCTGATTTTCAAAAGCATTTGAGAACTTACCAGATGAAGAGATAATTCACAAGTGAATTTATAAGTGAATACAAAGGGAGTCTGTAAGGAGTCCTCTGGAACTGCCTGAGATTTGAGCCAACAAGGGCAGATCTGTCATATGAGGGTTTTACTTGTCATTGCTTCTGGATAAGCCAGCCCTGCTTCCATGTTATAAATAAGAGCTGTTCTAGAGTATGCCCTGTGCTTGAGACAGACATGAGTTCTGTTTTAAGCATCTTCTGTAATACCCAACTGTTTAAAGGTATTTTAATACAGTAGTGGGTATCAGAGAACCTTATATTAGAGTAAGCAGGGATAACCCCCTGCTTATTATATACTTTAAGCAGGTAAGGCCTCTTTTTCATATTTTATTGCAGAAAAAATGTCTCTGGTTAAACTTGAAATTATTTTTAAGTTCACAGCTGTTTAAAACATAGAATCTGTCCCTTTGGATCAGATTATTAATCCAGGAAATAGCTGCAATTGCTCCTTGATATCTTGGTAAGTATTGATCACATTTCAAGATTAATGAAATGTTCAGTACATACTACAGTATGTTTTGATTCTTCCATTAACTATCTTACCTGTGGTGCTATCAGAATTGTTCATTTTCAGGGCATTTTTTCAATAAATCATCTTTTATTCTTTGCTAAATAGAGCATGGGCTCTATAAAGCTTTTTCTCTGATACTTCACCTCTTTTTCCATTTTTACCTGGAAAAAAAATTAGAAATGACAGCCCAAGCAAACCCCAAACAAGAAATCCCCATCTCTCCTGCTACCAGACATCTGATCCCTTGCTGCTTTCATAGAATCACAGAATGATTTGTGTTGCAATGGACTTTCAACATCATCTCATTCCAACCCCCCCTCCATGGGCAGGCATGCCACCCACTTGATCCATTTTCCAAGGGCCCCATCCAGCCTGGCCTTGGACACTTCCAGGGATGGGGCATCCACAGCATCTCTGGGCCACCTGTGCCAGATCCTCTGAGTAAAGAATTTCTTCCTAACATCTAACCAAAATCTCTTCTTTTTAATTAAAAAACATTCCCCATGGTTGTATCACTGTCTGCTGTGGTAAAAAGTCCCTCATTTTAAAAACCCCTTTAAATACTGATATGGCTGCAGTGAGGTCTCCCTGGACCTGCTTTTTTTCCAGCCTGAACAGCTCAAACTCTCCCAGCCAGTCTCCAGAGGAGAGATGCTCTGTGTTAGAGCCTGCTGGAGTCAGTTCTTTGTGGGTGTGCATTTCTGTTCATTAAAGTGCAATATGAAGCTGAAAAATTTTATAAACTGTCATTCTTCAGTGCCAAGCTGTTGTCTTTATTGTCTAATTTTACTGTAGTCTTTTGTTCTTAAATGCAGGGATTTAAGTGAGGTTTTCTTGAAAATGTACGATCAGTTATCTTGAAACTAAACTTGCTTCTGTGCATAAAGATTTCCCAGAACTTTCCACATTTGGTTTCTACAGAAAGCTCTGCAGAATGAAGTCACTGTCAACAGCTGAGGTCACGTAGAATAGTCTTGATTTCTTCCTCTTTGTTTTGCAAGACCACTACAAAGCCCTGCAGGCATATTTCTCTTTAGTGAACCTTTGTCCTCAAATTCTTTCCAGCTTCCAACCCTTGTTCAACATTAAGACAATATCTGAGTAGCTGAAGTTATGACCAGAAACACACAGATGCAGGTGGGAGGACCTTTGTCAGGAAAATATCTCCTGAACTCTCAAACTTCTATGTTCTGGCTTTGCAGCTGATGTAGATTTTTGCCACCCTAGGAAGACCCAGACAATTATTTTTGTTCAGTGTCATCTGCCAAGGATCTGCCCAAAGGTCTTAAAACTTCCCTTGTATTATAATTAAAAAATTGTAAATAAACCTCATTAGGAAGGAAAGTAAATGAGGTGCTGAGCTGGGCTACACTGTTTTCTCTGCAAGAAGAAATGACAGTGTGACCTGCATCCTGTCTGTGCTGTGTCTGTTCCTGTGCTGCTTTACAGAGCTCTGATCTGCCTTGCTGTGGATGACTGCACAGTCATGTATTTCCATCAGCCCCTCTGGCCCACCTTCTTGTTCTTATCAGCCTTGATAACAAGGTGGGTTTTTTAAATTGATGTAACACAAAGTGCTGCTGCATCTTACTTGCATTCTGGTCAGAAAGTTTACTTCTGCAGTACTAATCTTCAAACATACCAAATCTTAGGCAGAAAAGCAGCAACATGAGGAAAAGCAGGAAGGTGTGGCTCAGAGCAGACTACAACCTTCTCTTTCTTGATATCCACCTGATAATTAAGGGCATTTAGTAACTTGGAAAGCTAAAAACTAATGTGGAAAAAGGAAGGATGTGAAATTCATTAGACCTAGAAAGCACTAAAAAAAGACTGGCCAACACTGGAAAAATCTACCCAGGTGCATGAAGAGCAGTAGCCAGAGTAGATAAGGTGGGCACCAAGCCCTTGTGCTTCAGTCTTTGGGGTGTCTGAGAGGGGATGACAAGAATTCCTAGCATCTCTGAAGCTGCTGAAAATGCAGAGCTAGCAGGATTCTGGCTCCCATCTCCATCTGTTCTCAGGCAGACATTCAGTGCTGTCCTTGGCAAACTGCTGGCTACAGCTTGAGTCAAGCACACTGTAGGCCCTTTCTATCCCTTACAGACAACAGGACTGGAAGAATCAGCAGCACTTCAGGAGAGCTCACTGCCTCTGCCATCGTGCTCCTGTCAGCAGGTACTGAGTTTCAATAGCTCAGCTACTGAGCTATCGAAACAAACAGTTTTATCCACAATTCTAATTAATATTGGATGCCTGTGGGGAATTTAGAGTCTGACTTTCCAGTACAACCCCACAGTGCTGCTTGAGAAATGGGGAAGGTACCAAACTAACACCAAGAGGTGGGAAAATGTCGCTGGTTTTCACTGCAGCAGAGCATGTAAAGGAACTCAGAGTCAAGAGAAAATGATAGGCCAGACTGAAAGCACTTATTTACTGACGTTGGTACTGCTGCCCATAGAGGTTTTGTCTAACAGGATGTGAGCAACCATGACAATTTCTTTCTGAATTGTGCGACAACATTGTGCTCAGGCAGCCCTACCTGTCTGCTTGGAATTGGACTACTGTGTCTGTGTGAGAAAGAGAAGGATAAACACACTCCTATTCTCTGTGCAGTCCTTGCAGGTGTTTTTGCTCTTATGAGGAAACCTTAAAATTCCTGTTCCTTCCAACTTGCCAAGAGGAAAGGAAAATTAGGATTGTGTCCTTGCATCTTCACCAGGACCCTGAGGTATGTTGGGTAAGTATGGTTCAGCTGGCCCCCTTCCTACACACAAGCACTATTGGCTTGGCCTGTTTAATCCTTTTCAGACTCACAGCCTTCTTATACCCTTACAATTCTGAGCAAAGGGACTTAATGTCCTTTCCCAGCTTTGCCAGAAGTGCAGAACAAGAGTCCTTTTCTCTCTGTGGATGTAACCAAATGGTCAGTTCCCAGAGAAGCTGTGTGGCATGGTGGACTGGATGGCAAATCACTTGCCTTGGCTCTGTAGTTTCTAAACAAAAGATTTCAATAGCAGGAAATTGCCCAATCTAGTCAGAGCTGCACACTTCACAGAGCAGAGCTGGTGACCCAGCATTTTAAAACACAGTGTGTGGCACAGACAGGCAGGGAGTCTGGGAGGGTTTGTAGCCTTATCCTTTGCCTTTATCCAGGTGGGGATTTGGTTTCTTTTCCTGTGAAACGGGTTGAGTAATTTTTGCCAGCAGCTTCTCAACTTTAAATGTTAATGTGTAGACAATAAAAATTCCAGGTGTAAAAAAAGTTGCTTTAGAGGACCCAGCTTGTTATTGATGCATAAAGAAAAAGAGAGGAATTTTTTCCCTGAGAGGGAAAAATCCTGAACATTCCTGCTGCCAACAATCTGCTGATGACTGGGGAGACTGAGCCTACAAGGTAAATTGTAGGTGTTTTATAGAAGTCACATTGAAGAAGTCGGGGCCGGAATTTGAAGATGTTTCGGAGACCCACGTCTGTGACTTCTGCTAAACCAGCCACCTTCTGTTACGTGGGCAAGAGACACTTGAGAGATAAGTCAGTCTCCATGCTTTCCAAAACAAAAAGAAGTCCATGTGTGAAACCTCACAGATAAACACACTGGCAGACAGTTGACAACTCCTACTGTATGTTTTAAAATTGGATTTGCACAATCCTATTTCAATCAAACATTGACTAGGACTTGAACAAAACCCTCCTACCCTGCCTGCACAGGGCTGTTTGTATTCTGTCATCAGATCTTTATAAGCCTTGCCTAAATTTTCTCTTTTGATGAAGGCTCTCTGGCAGATCTCAGGATCTTGCTTTATAAGATTTTGGGGGTTTGAAATACTTTGTAGAGATGCCTCTGTGCATGAGCGGGTCTAATATTGAAATGAGTGAGGGAACTGGGGTTTCTATTTGTTCACAGTTCTGAAGAGTATTGGACAAAACAGTGGAATCAAAAAAATGATCCAATGTGTTTTGCCTCTAAGGCATTAAGTTTTTATAGATGTTATCCATGAGAAAATACATTTATCTCCCTAGGAGGAATTTGTCTATGAGAAGAGAAAGGAAACTGTGAGTGGAGCAGTAATTTGGGTTTGTTTGGCTCATTTTTGCTTCCTGTGCTCTTTCTCTGCTGGTGTTGCCATCTTTGATGACACTGCCAGCTGAACTGCTGCTGAGAGCACCTTGGCTTCTGTGCACTGAACATTATTAATGGCTCTTGGCCACCTATTAATTTAGAGGTGGTTGGTGTTTCACCTTCTTAATAATTTCCAGAATCATGAAGATCCAAAGTTGTTGCAGATTTTGGTGTTCCAGATCCAGCAGTGGTGGTCAGCAAAGTTTCCATTTCTCAAAGCAGCTCATAGGCAGTGGCTGAAACACACACTGCTTGTGCTGCTTGATCAGGAAAGCAGCATCTAATGACAGATGACCTTTTGATTTTTCAGTTTATGCTCTGCTGTTGTACAATGGCACTACTCACTGTTTGCATTTTTAGCCTGTGTATTGCTGTTGTATTGCTAGCCTTTAATTGAGGTGAGGTCAGATAAGGAGGCTGGCTGTGAACCTTTTGATGTTGCTGTGAATCTGATTTATTTCATTCAGACAGGAATTTCACCAAGCATTTCTCTCCCTTCCTGGTTTCCCTGCAGTAGGTCAGATACAGTGACAATAAGCAGCAGAGGAAAGCTCTGGAATCAGTCTTTGTGTGTCTTTTCTTGCCCTGTACCATTTTCAGTGCTGAGCCATTTAGAAAACTGTCTGAAGACCCATTAAAGAAGCCAATGCACCTCCAAGTGCCCCAGGGTGAGCTATTTACACCTTAAAAACTTATCAGCTATGTGTGGATGCTGGTAACTTAATCCCTGTGTCATACAGCCAGCTTTTGGAAAATCCATCAAGAATCTTCACCATCCTTCTGGGGCAGCAGGGAGCAGAGGAGCAGCCTCATTCTTGTGTTTCCATGGCCAGCTCAGGGCCATGACTGCAGGCCAAGAAAACACTGGACAGCTTCCATTCTCTATGAGAGTGTCCCCACTGCCCATTTGTGACTTTCCCATCCCACCAGAGCTGGCTTGAGCCACGATGCCTCTGCCTCATTTTGAAGACCTTCAGGGTACCAAATGGTTTCCAGAGCAGTGTGAGCCTTCTGACCTCGACAGAGCGGCACTGGCTGGGCAGCGGCAGTCCCAGGGCTGCACTTGTCCTGTGGCAGGACAAGTGGGCTGAGCTGTGGGCTGGTGCTGCTCACATGGGTTGCAGTGGATGGTTGTGTGCCTTATCTGCTTCCTGTTAGTGCAGGATATATAGCAGGGCTGGTTCATCATGCTGCCTTTCCCTGTAGGATGAAGGCAGAAGTAAAGCACAGCTAACAGCACCAGTAAGTACAGCGGTTCCAATACGCCTTATATGTTACAGCATGTGCGTCTTTGTGGGGATGCAGGGGCAAAAAAGTATTAATGCCCTCATTATTTATAGAAACACAAGAATAGCTCCCTGTCCTGGTTTCATTTAGGCTCCTTCATATACTATTAATGCCTTGAAAATATGAAGGTTGGTCATTGCTTGGTGAGATTCGTTGCTAACAGAAGCAGTCCTTAGACTGCTGGATAGTGGGCTCTCTTGGCAGTGCAGGGAGACAAAGGCCATGGAAAATCTGTCAATAATCAATTCTTTGTAATGTTCAAAAGGAGACTATAAATTGCAGACTGTACCTCAGGTTAGTGTGTATTTTTTTTAATCCTGTTTTGGGACTTTCCTGTTCTGAGTGGATTCATCAAGCTGTCAGCAGAGTGTTTGGAAATTATAAATTTTGCCATTGCTGCCATAGCATCAGCTTTTCTTGCTGAGAAAGTCAGCTATTTAAAAAAATATATCAAAGCCTGCGCAGAGTGCTTGATTGATTGGTTGATTGATGCAATGTGCTCCATTCCTGCTCTGAAGCACAGCCCGTCACTCTCATTGCTTTGTTCTTGCATACTTTGGGATAGGCAGTGGTCAGCTTTACCTTCACTTTGAGGTGTTACGGACATATTCACATCAGTGGCAAAAGGAAATTAACTTACCCTTCATGAATTTATGGTATTTAAGTTTGCCCATTGGATTTGCCTTCTGTTAAGCATACAGTTAACCTCTTTTCATTCCAATTAGTTGAAAACTAAGGATTTCCTTCCTTCTGTTTTGAACTGATATGTAAGAGGAAATCCGTAGATGTTCCTGTTTTGAGTAAACCTTTTACTAAGGAGTTCTGCTTGTGCATTTAAAAAAAGAATGGAAAGAAAAAGGTTATGTTGATTCAGAAATAACGCTAGAAGTAGCAGATCCATTTCTGAAGGCTTTGCAGCCAAAAAGCACAGTGCAAAAATGCTCTCTCCCTGTTTACTTTTAACCTCTGGTTTGTCTTGGATCTGATTCTTAGTAGGCGGTGTTATCTTACAGAAGTTGCAGCCTCTCTTGCCACCCCTTTTGTGTAAAGGGTCCTGCCTGTAAAAGCATGAAAATGCATCCTCCTGGATTGCTGTTTTTCTTCTTAGCAGCATGCTTCACTCTCACAGCTGACTGCCAGAGTCAGAAGGTAAGTCTGCGGGTCTTTGTTTAAATGTTCATTGAACAGTTCTTCATGTTTGGATGGTAGCATGTTAGGAAATAGTCCTCTCCATAACTCAGTTTTTAATTTACATTATTTAGGTGCAGAATACAATCAGTAAAAACCGTAGGGCTGTAAGGTATCTTCTCTGTTGTCCAAACTGAGGAACTAAATATAAGGTTGAAGGGAACTGCTTGAGTTTTAAATCAGATTAAATTCCTGTCTATGTTTGGCATTGAACTTGAAAGAAGCAACATCAGAGAGAAATATTCAGCATCTTTGTCTTCTGCTAGTTTCAGTATGTGGGATGGGAACTTTGTATCCTTTGGGACAGATTATAAGTTTCCCAGGACAATTTTACTTCAAAAAAATTTTTACAGTCTCATCAATTTGTCCCTTTGCAACAGTTTGTTTCAAGTATATTTCCCAAAAGCTCCTCAGTAAGGATTGTTGAATACTTTCCATTTTATTTAAATTTAGTTAGTTTTCTTTTGATTCCTTCATCTCTGTTCTTGTGTTTAGCCGCAGCACCTAGGAGAATGTGTGATACCTTTGCAGATCTGTTCTCTAGACTCCATGGTGAGGCAGCCCAGTTCCTGTGGGCTGGAATTCACACTAATTCACATTATATTGGCTCCTGCCATCCCCTTCCTTGTGTCCTGCTGTTGGAGGAATGAACTGGCCTGCTAAGCCTGGAGTTGTGGGGGGCATTTGGAAATTCCCTGGGGAAGGGAAACACCCTGTGGAGGGTTGTGTTGTCTTGAATGACACAGCAGAGTGGACAGACCTGTGAGTCTTAAGGACTTGAGTTAGAAAAAGCCAGAGGACTGGAACGATGCTTCAGTGTCAGACCTTTGGGTGGAAGCTTCTGTATATATTCTTTCATGAAAGGGCCATAAGTGAAGGCTTGTAGGATCATTATGGTGTCTTGAGCACAAACATGAAGTGTCTCTAGGGGTGGATTTCATTCATCTGGAGACGTGGATTCCAGGCAGATGGGGTTCAGATTGTGTTCAGAGACATGGGCTCGTGTCTTCAGCTGGTGTAAGTGGAAATGTAGCTCTCTCTACGTGGAGACACTCTGTTGATCTCTGTAATCACTGAGGAGTCTGCCTTGGCATGGAACAGTTACATTATTAGTTAGTGAGTACCCACTTACAGAGGAGTTAAATGTTTTGAATCACCTCTTGAGCAGTTTATTTAATCCAGGAATAACTCACTTTTAGAGTTTTTTCCTCCAAAATTCCCTCTTTATGGGGAAAGAGAAGAAACATTTGAAAGGTTATAATGGGAGATAAGGAAAAATAAGGATCTAATGAAGCTTTCTCTGGCAGTTTAGAAAACCCATTGGATCTGATTAGAATAAAAGTGCTGTGATTCCATAGGAGGCTTTTCTTGGCTCACAGGGGCCATTGAGAGAGAAGAGAGATTGTGTGCTACCTGTTTTTCAGTGATGTTCCCTCATGGCTCAGCTTCAATGGTTCAAACATGACAGTGACTTTGTTAGTCTGATTTGGGTTTTTATACCTCTTGCTATGGGCTGGGGAAGATGCAGCAGATGTGACTACCATAAAAGTTTTTCTGCTGGGAGGAGGCCAGTCCCAGGCTGTGCTGGAGGAGGAATGGAGGCAGGTGGGAAATGAGGAGAGTGGTCTCAGCATCCTCATGTTTCCAGTGCTCTGCAGCTAAGATGCTGGGAAACACCCAGGGCAAAAGTAAATCTCATGTTAGGTGATCTCTGAGCTTGATTTTTCATCCTCGTGCTACAAAGTGTCTTCCTTGAACAAGTGTGAAGAGTTTGTGCGTCCAGGAGCTGCTGCTCTGTTCAGCTCAAGTGTTACTGAGAACTACTTGGGGAGGTACATGACTATAATGACTCAAACATGTGTCTACAGCTCTGTTTTCTAAAGGACAAATGCACTGGAAACTTGGTGATTCATTAGATAATGGCTGTTTCCAGAACTGGCTCCCAGGATTGTTGGAGCCAAACACTGACGTCCAAATACGTTTTTCTTTCTTCCTTGAGATTTTTACCATGCAGAAGGATTTGTGTTATGGTTTGGGAGGAAAAGATAAAGAGTGAAAATGAGGGGAATGAAACTAGCTCTTACGAAATACTTCCCAGCTTATTCTCTTGAGGTGGAATATGAGAAATGAGCACTTGAGAAGTGAGGGACATCTGTTCAGAGAGGAGGGAAGGAAACCCTGCAGCATCCAGAAGCTTCTATGTGTCTCAGCTGAGTGCAGAGAGCAGTGGTTGCTCTTGCACAAGCATTTGAGTGCAGGGAGAGAGCACAGCACAGCCTGGAAGACAGAGGCATCCTGGCTCTTAACTTCTTTTGGCTACAGCTGGATGTCTCCTGCTTTAAAAACTTTTCATTTTGGAGGTATTTGAGAGTATCAGTCCTCCTTTCCTATTCCTTTGTACACAAACTGTGACCCAGTCCAGGCTCACAACATCACCTGATCAGAACAGTGACTGTCACCAGGCAGCACTGCTGCATCACAGGGACAGATATTCCCTCTTGCTGTTTCCTTTCCAGTGGCTTTGCTCTTAGAAACAGCAGTCAAAGATGAGCCCAAGGGAGCAGTGCATCATTGTTTTCCATGAGGCTGTGCCCCAGGAGCCACTTCTGACTCAAACTTCTCTTTCATCCTTTCCAGAATTTGAGTATCCAGACTGTTGCATTTATGTCCCTTGATTCCCTCTTCTGCTTTCCTAAGATGCAAAACTCTCCAGAAAATGACTGCTTCATCAGTTCTGTCACTCAAATTAGAAGGGAAATATTTTTTTTTAATACTTTTCCACTCAGCTCTTTTCTTCCTCTTTCCTCCTGCCTGTTGCTGCTGACACAAGCATATTTCCTTATAAAAAGGGGAAGGTCTTACTGGAAAGCTGCCTAAAGCTTATTGAGTGTCCCAGTAGGGTAGGGGGGATTCCACAATAACTGTCTTGTCTTAGAGGTCTGCAAGTAATTAAACATGCCAACAGGGAGGAATGACAGACAGCCACCTCTCCCACTCTTCATTCCCATTGAGAAATGGAACCACATTGATGAAGGAAAGAGAAGGAAATAGAATAATGTATGAATAATGTTGTCTTCCTCCACCACCATGACAGAGAACACATTTAATGGCCCAACTGTGTCTGATGCCTGAAAATACAGATGAAATAGAAGGTTGGAGAATTTTAATTTAGTGTTTTGTGCTCTACTGTTTATTGGCCTTTTTGATTCAAATAGGGTGGCTCAGATACCTACTAAAGGTTTGTGGCATAATTCTAACTCACAGGAAGGAGCCCACATCTGTATTTCTTGCTCAGGCATCTTCCCATTCCTTTTTCCAAGGCATTGTCTCAGGAAAGGCTAACGCTGGGATTTGGTGGAACTAAAAAGGCAGGAGCTGTCTGTTCTGTGAGATCCATGTGCCTGGCTTCAACTGGCTCCTTTCAAAGGCCCAGCTTTAATCTGGAGTGCTAATTTAAGATGCAATCAGATGGCTAGAAGGACTTCTTCCCCACCCCATCAATGGCACTGCTGATCTTTAGAGGCAGAGCACTCTGGAGGCAGCACCTTGTTTATTCATCCATATTGTTTGTCTTCTCTGTTTTGCTCCACGAGAAATGGGAAATCTCCTCTGCTTGCTCTGTGCGGGTGGAAGCGTAAGGAACAGCAAAGATGACCTCTGTCCTGCTGCATAATACCAAAAAGCTGGTGCTCACAGGAGAGATGGAGCTGGTGGATCTCAGATTGGTTTTGAGCTCTTTATAATGCAAGGGAGTCCTTGACATAAGAGGTTCCTAGGGATTCTGCTGCCGGGGGAACTGGAGGTTGCTGTATGGTAGGAAAGCCTCAGAAGCACAATTAGAAGTTAATATCCACAGGAAGGGCAGCCACAGACACAGAAATAATTTCCTTCACTGGGTGGCATTCTTGCAGGTACGGCTGCAGAAGGTGGATTCCTAAACATGAGAAAAAGCTCAATGACTCCAGTCAGAGGGAAGGAGTTGGGAAATATTCCAGGGACGTGTCCCTGTGGACTTGAGGGTTATCTCTCAGGAGGTTTTCCTGACAGGGTCTGCTGCCTATCATCTGGGAGGGCCTTCCTGAGCTCTTGATAAGTGATGGGAAGGTGCAGGCTTCCTCCCTTGCCTAGAGGCAAATGTATGTATTTGGGCTTAAGCTCAGATTGCTGATGGGAATCCAAAACAAGGAGTTCTGGGGACAGGAGGGCTGCTGCATTAGCAGCATTGTTCAGGATTGGCTTAAAAATTCCAGATCAAAGCCTCCTCCCAAAATTTGATCTAATGTTTTTATTTTTAGAAAATACAGTGCCTGTAGAGGCACAGTTGAGATGAGCTCTGTGGGTTTTTTCCAGTCAATGACCTTCTGGGGCATACACAGTTCATGCCTCCCAGCTTTTCTGTCATCAGCAGTGGCAAATACTATCTTTTTTCAAAATTACCAATGAGGTTTCCATGCAGTTGCTTGTTTCCAGAAGTTTAGAAATTCAAGGAAATGCTTTTGGAGCAAAATCACAAGTTTTAAGGACAGGTTGGCATGGGATGATCATTCACTCTGAGTCTGTACTTTGTCATCTGTTTCACTTGGAAAAGCAAGGTTGTGCAGGGGTGCAGGAAAGACCTGTGAAGAAAACCAAACCTCTGAAGTTATTCTTACTGGGTAAGAGGACTTAGCTGATTTATTCACGGGCCATGCGGTATGTCCGAGTGTCCTACCTGATCTTGATGTCAATCTCACCTGGGTCAAAGCATCAAGGTGTTCAGAGAGGTGCAGAGCACCTTTCCTTTTCATCCACCTCCCTGTGCCTCCTCAGAGACAATTGCCATGGGAAATATTTCTGTGAGCAGCTCCTGGCTCTGGGAAATAGACTGAACTACCACAGTCATCTCTGCAGACCCGTGGAACAGCAATGAACTGGATTTTATCAGTGGCATGGAAAAGAGAAATGCTGTGTTGCCTTTTAATTCAGTGTCTTCTGGCAAGGGTTATTAATTTAGGGCTTGTCCTCACACACCACTGCCACATGTTTATAAAAGATCAGCTGAAAATAGCAGTGCAGAGTTGTGGTTATTTTAGAAATGGTTAGAATTTTTGCTGTGGGTCATAGGGGAAGGATAAGATAGCTGTGATCTGCCCTGTTGCTTCTAGCTGAGATCCAGGGGGATCCAAGCATGCAGCACCATGGCAGGGGGGTTTAGTGTGGTACCTCCCAGCAGTTGCACTGGCCACTGCCCTCCCTAGTGATATCTAACAAAAGGTGCTACTTGATAATGATATTACAAGATTGGCAAGACAAGTACCTAGGATAACAATTTAATCTGGGGCTATTTCCATTCTGTTTTTTCTTTTTAAGTTAAAATCCATGCGATGCAATGTCAAGACGATGTTCACCTTGAATACAGCATGTACTTCTTGTGCTGCAGTGCCTAAAATGTTGTGTCCAAGAGGCTGGTTAAAGACCACCCAAAGATCAGGGGTGAGGGACTGCAGGTAAGGCCTATTTCCTAACTGTGTTATGCTTTTGGTGCAGCCCTTCTGTGCAGGGAGTAGTGTGCTCTTCCGGAGAACACACACGTGGCTTTGAGCTGTGAAGGTCCACGGAGTTTTGTTTTCAGATGGGTTCATGGCCCCTATTATTGTTGCTTTTGTCTCCTTGCAAATCACACAGACTTATTGCTGTGCAGGTTCTATATACACAGAAAAAAATAAATGACAATAACCTCTTAACTTGCCCTAAATAACTTGAGTTTGTTAATCCTGCTATAGCACTTTAACAGAGGTCTGTCTAGCATAGAAACCTGTTTCAGACCCAGAATTCCTTAGTGACTTATTAGGAAAATAATATAATGATAATTCCCCTTGTATATCCTCCCAGCTTCCAGCAATAATCCTCTGAACTTTTAACCTTCCTAGTTCACTTTATGACAATTGCTTGTTCATGTGTTCTTTGCTCATACTCTGTTGAGCTTGGCTGGTAGGAAAAGGATGAAGGAAAACTGAATTTACTAGGAGGTTTTTGTAAAATGAAACACTATAGATTATTGTTTGTGTATGCATTCAGCAGTGAATGTTAGCTGTTAATATATAGCTCCATTGTCTGCTCTTTCTCTGATTCCCTCAAAATACTTTAAAAATAGCGGTGGCAGTTTTGCAGTTTATCGTAGTTTTTGCACACACACAGGAGTCAGATGGAAGCCAAAGCAGCAATGCTATTGAGACAATTTCCAAGTTCCTTTTGGGAAGGATGTGGTGCCAAAAATAAAATGAAGTGTAAGAGCAATGTGAGTCTATGAAGCTTTTCTGAGTGTTATCTACTCTTGTGGTGGTTGTTGGAGAGACCCAAGAATAGTTTTGTACTGTGTACGTGCAGAACAAGAGGCACTGCCACCAAGCACTCACCCTGTGTGTAGAGGGGAGGGATAATGGGTTGAAAAGAAGATGCTTCTTTGAGGGATTTAAGGCATTTGTCCAAGATTTAATAGAGAATCTGTGAATAATATGGCTATTAAATCCAAATTTACAGCATTTTGATCTGGAATCTTTAGTAAAAGACACAAAGGGATGAGTCCTGAAAGGAGATTTTGTTCTTTCAAACCTATTTTAGATGTGAAGTCGAATGCTGAGTCACCCTGGAAATCCTACCTTTGTTTCTGTGCTGTTTAACCCTTCAGCACCCAAGGTTTCCATCCTGATGCAAGATCCTGTCTCATGCCCAGTCTCTGACAGGTTTCTTCTAACCAGTCTTTGAGGCTCAAATCAGTGGGCCTCTTTAGAGAAGACATAACTGGAGTGAAACCTCTTTTGTGTGTGCATGGAACAGGGGATGAGGCCCCTTCCTTCCCTTCAGAGCTCAGGGCACTGCAGTGTGATTGCCTAGGAACCCTCCAGCAGGCCTGTGCTGGGTTTGTGGTATAATCATAATCTTGGATTATTCTTTTTAAGATACTCCATCAAGTTAGGAGAAAATACCCTTTCCCTGCCAGGGTGCCATCACATGTGTAAGAAGGAAATTGAGGAGAGAAAGTGCTGTCCAGGATTCTGGGGTACGGAGTGCTATGGTAAGTTTTGGGGTTTTTCACAACAACCTCCAGCTGTTAAGCAGGTCAAACCAGTTTTAATAGGAGGCATTAAATATATATTGAGGTGATTAATTTTCATTATTCCTTGAACACTCACAGGTCTCCATTATCTGTCTGGGAGCATATCTGTCTGTTCAGCACATAATCTCTTTGCTCCAGATGAGTTGAATCCCCTTACATTTACCACATAACATAACCTCCTGTGGTGGAACTTCCTTTTGTCTCTTCTATAAAAATAAACTTTTGGAAAGGGATGTTTTAGTTCCTCTTTACAAAAGTTTCCAAAGGAAGAGGAAGATCTTTCTGATATCCCTCTTGTCTGCAGAGCGTGTGCCACGTGTGCTGCTCTATAGTCTGGAGTTAGTCAGCTGTTCAGCCACAGAGAATACTTAGCAATTCCAACCCAAGGTGAAAATAACCATCCCAAAACTCCCACTCAGATTTATGCCAAGTGATGAGAATTTGTCTTAAAAATCCAAAAGCAAGACCTTCTAAGCTGAACACATCTCACACATTTGACTGATGGAATAAGGAAAGACCCACTCCAGTTCTGCAGAAAATGGGAGACTGAGTGCTTGAGCCTGTTCTCTTACTAGCTTTGAATATGCAACTAGTTTCATCAGATAAATCACAGATTTCAGAATTATCAGAAGTAGTCCTTAGAATTTGGAGGTACCCCACTCTAAAGATGTGGGGACCCTGTTTTTCTGGGCACACTTCCAGCTCTCCATGAAGTCAAGGAGAGCTGAAAATGTCAGTGTCTTTGCAAAGCAGGCTCCTGCTCTGTTCCTAGTTCCAGAACTGCCCTCACCTCTTAGTGCTGCTGGCAGCAGTGGCCCAACCTCAAAAAATGTTTCAGTGCCTTTGTTGAAATTTAGTTATGGCTTGTTGGGACTTTTCCTTAGACCTTTCACCTCTGGGCCAGTGTTAGGCATGCTGGATAATTTGCTGGTGAAGAGGCCTTTGTTTTGTACAGCTGGAATACCTGGGGCAGGAGGAGATGGAAAGGTGCTGGTTGTTCAATTTAGTCTCATATGTCCTGTATCTTACCTGCTAGAGTGTCCAGGTGGCTCTGAAAATCCCTGCAATGGCCATGGGACATGCTTGGATGGTATACAGCAAAATGGGACCTGCGTCTGCAAGGTGAGTGCATGATTTAGTCTGAGAGTGATGTGCTTTGTTAGAGGGAGTTGTTTGTGTGGTGGCTGTGTAGGTGCTCTGGGTGGAGGCTGCTCTTCTGCCTGGAAGGCCATTTTGCAGCTCCTTTCATGCCAACATCAGGGTCTGTGGTTTTCCTCAGCATTGGTGTCGTCAGCAATAGTGCTAAAACACTGTTGGTGATGGTGTGGAGCTGGGAAGAATCTCAAGGGTGAAATAACGAAAGAATTGCATTAATTTAACCCCTGATCAGTTGAAATAATTGTGTCTGTCTGTGGCTGCAAGAAGCCCTGAGACACTTGGCTATTAATGAGCTGTTCCCAGGTAGGCAGAGGCTCCCTCTCTCAGGAAAAACAGGAGAGATGAGAAAGAGAATTTAGGGCAGAAATTTTCTTCTTTTTTCTTTACCACTCCAGACTTAGTACAACCAAAGTCTAAACAATTCCTGCACACTTGAATTGAACAGAGCAGTGTTTCTAAAATGTATAGGGTAATGAATCAGTGTCAGACTTGAATCTTTCCTTGATGAACTGTATATTTTTACAGCATCCTTAATTAACAGCTCAAATCCTACCTCTTGGACTCGTCTTTGAGAAAAGTTGATTTTGGATTTAACTCAAAGACACCTCATATCAAATAAAATGTATGCTGAAGGTTCCTGAGCCCTGTAAAATCAATGTAAAAAATCCCACTGGTATTAATGAATTCCAGATTCCTTTTTCAGAGGAGCCAGCTGGAACATTCCTGTCTGTCTCTAATTAGAACATTATTTCCTCAGTGCCCACCAGAGTTTCCTGGCATTTGCATGCCCTCTATGTGTCAGCTTACACTGGGATCTCCTTTGCCACGGGGGCTGCTTAGTACTGGAGCACTGAACAGATCAGTTTTCCTCACTCTGTTGCTTCAGATGTAACAGAAAATCAAAAATGGGGAGAGACTTTAAACTATAATGATGTGTGATACAATAGAGTGATATAGAAAAATAATATCTGGCACATTTTGGGGCCCTTCTAGGAGCAATACAGTGGGTATGGCTGCCAGAATTGCCGGGATGAAAATCGGTTTGGCCCAGACTGTCAGTCAGGTAAGAACAAGTCATTCAAGTGAAACCTCCACAAAAATAACTGAAAACAAGGAAGGAGGAGGAAGAGGTTGAGTGAGGAAGGTGCTGGAGAGGGGGAAAGTGGCAGGGAGCTGGCAGTGTTCATTAGCAGGTGTCTGGGCATTTTGTCTTTGTGCCTTTCTGCACTGTCCCATTAAATAAGTGATTCTCAGTCTCTCACTCAAACAATCCATTTTTCCTACTGTAAAACTCTCTCTCTCTCTCCCCCCTTACCCAGGCTATCCCACTTTCCTCTCTCTTTCTAGCCAGACCATTACCTACATCCCTGAAACAACCCACACTCACTTCCCAACTGTTTTTCAGACTCCTATAACAGCTCCACTTGTCTCCCAGCTTCTTCCTTGCTGCCCTCTATAAAAAAATGATTACACACTGTGCTGCCTCTCATGTATGGCATTTTGGGAAGTGAATTATGGGCAGTGCAGCCTGGCTGTTACAGGAGCCCTTTTTGTCTAGCTCCTGCTTCCTTGTGTTCACACAGGGGAGATAGGTGTGATCTTGGTGGTTGTGCTCATGTGTTAAAACACACGCCTGAAAAGCTGGTCTAGGTCTTGCATTCAGGGCTGCTCTTACCTCATCTTCTTGAGCCCAGGACATGCAATTTACCCTCTCAAAGCTCTGACTGGCATGGCCAGATTTTAAAAGGAGCTAGTGGATTATTGGTGAGAAATCAGGATGCCAAGTCCCAGGGCAGCTGGCCAGTGTGTTCCTGGAGCCCTGGGCATTGCCTGGCAGCCGAAGGGCTGAAGCTTTGTCTGGACTTCCCTTGCAGAGTGTGACTGTGTGCATGGGGAATGCAACAGCGGCGTCGCTGGGAATGGGAGCTGCACGTGCTATGGAGGCTACACAGGCCCCAGGTGTGACCAAGGTAAACACACTGGTAGCTGCAGAGAGGCTGGGAGAGCAGACCTATGATATGGGCTTGGGTGTCCCTAAAGGGGCAGGGAGGCACTGAATAGATTGAGAATGTAGAGGAAAGATGATTTGAGCATTGGAGATGGAGATAGAGGGAAGAGCTGGGGTCTACTCCCCACTTTGTGACAGGGGTTAAGATGTACCATCTCTGTATGCCTCTGTTCTTTCTCTGGACACCATCTAGATCCCTTCTCTCAGCCTTGGGGGACCTGACTACCTAGGCTGCCAGGAACTTAGAGCTGCCTGTACTGCTCATATCCTCTGGCTTTTGTGCCAGTTTGGGGTCCTTGGAAACCACATTTGCCTTTATTTCCAGATATTCTGTAAGGTGAATTATATCTTCTACCAGTGCCCTACATGCTCAAAGGGAAACTGTCTTTGCTGTGTGATTGCAGAGCTCCCCCTTTGCAAAGGTGTGAGGTGCGAGGCCAACAGCGAGTGTGTGGTGAGGGATGGGACAGCCGTGTGTGACTGCAGGCTGGGCTACAGAAAACAGGGCAGCACTTGCCAAGGTGAGAAACTTCTCTGTGACCCTAAATGGTCCTGTTTGGAAAAAATCCTGTCGCACTGGTATCTGCAGAGGAGTTTGATTACTGTGAACACAGTGCCTACTTCACTGCAGAGGTTTAAAACCCATTTTTTCAGTAATACCCATAAGATTAAGGGCTAAGCTTTTGGCTTTTCTCTCACTTGGTCATAAAAGCAAGAAGTGAATTACAGTTGCAGGTTCCATCCAGCTCGCACTTGTAGTTATGTACTGAATAGTGACAGTAGGATGTTGGTGAATCTAAACCAGTTTAAATAATAATGTGTGGAGTCCAAGGAGTTCTTCACTGATTTCAAATCTAAGTTTGTGAATTGGTTTCCTTAAAAGAACATTGATAAGATGCATGTGATCAGCTAGCTATGAATAGCTGTTTTCACTGGCTCTTTACAGATTTTGCTGACCAAACTGCAGTTTCATGTATCCTCAGACATGATACAAATTCAGAATCAACCCAAGCATCCTCCTTCACTCACATTTCTGTTACTGAAGTAACATGGAAAATGCGTCATCCAAATTCCTCAGAATAAAACCCCCCAAATATCTACTGTCTGGAATGATTTCATTTCCCTGTGAAATCTTAGAAGTTTAATAGTACAAATTCCTTATGGTCCATTCTTTCCATGCCTTGCAGTGTGCTGTGCTGCATTAAGTGCTGTTTTGAAAACAGAAGTTTGGTTCTGCTCACCTCTAATCTCTTTAATTGCAGCTCAGGATCCTTGTGCTCCTTCTCCCTGTTCCCCCTTTGCTGTATGTAAAGTTCTTGGATCACGTACATATGAATGTACCTGCAAAGAAGGATTTCAAGGAGATGGAAAGATTTGCCAGCCCATCAACCCTTGTGTTGACAGCAATGGAGGCTGCCCAGAAAACTCTACAATTTGTGTTTACAGACGTCCAGGAGAGGTAAGGGCAATAACAGCCAAGGGACTGAAAAATGACCAGGGGAGAAGATCTTCACATGAACTGATGGATGTGTTGGTCAAATCCGCTCTCCTCATCTCAGATTTTGCAAAGGGAAACCAGACAGCTCTTTTGTAGGATAACATAAAGGGCAAAAGATGGTGAATGCAGCTCTGTGATCACTGTGTTGCCTTCCCTTAGGCAACTTGTGTTTGCAAGCCTGGGATGAGTAGGAGAACTCCTTCATCCGAGTGTTTGGCATTTCCCAGCGATTGCCAGCAGTATCTTTGCGACGTGACTGCCACGTGTGAAATTAACTCTCAGGGGACTCCTAGGTAAGCCAGTTTGAAAACTGCAAATAAAGAAGCTTATTCTGCAGCTAGAATGAAAAGTTGGTTTGGATGAGCTGAATTTTGAAGAAACTGAGGGTGATCTCAGGAGTACGGGCCAGAGTCACCCTTTCAGAAGAACCTGTTTGTAACAAACCTATTCAAAGTTGAGTTTTACATCAGTCACTGTAAATTATTGCATGTGGGTCACAAAATGCTTTAAATCTGTGGTGGCAGAGTCTTCTTTGATGTGAGTTGGAGATGTAGCTCCCAAAGGTAGTGGTGGTAGAAGTTAATAATCAATCATTAAAAGAGAGATCTGTGGCTTGTTTACTCACATTTGCACACATTTGCTTCTGAGGAATAAGACTTTGTCTCTTCTCCCAGTCAGGTTTGTAAGCAGTAAATAAATTAGACTTGCAGAGTGAGCGAGAAGGGGGAAGTTGAATGAAGAAACATCAGACCTCACGTAGTCCTTTGGAGTAAAACACCTACAAGTTTGTACCCCTTAGATGAGAAATATGGCCACATAGAGGATCATTTTTGCATAATGGCCTCTCAAACACCAGAGAAAGCTTCCCCAAGAATTTTATGTGTTTTCAAGAAAAGGCACAGCTTCTCTGAGACACTGAAGAGGGAAAGAGAAATCCCATCTCCTTGATCCTTCCTTCTCCAATGCTGCTAAAACTATTAGCATCCACTTGCTCATTGTGTGCTCCAGGCCAAGACTGAAACATAGTGGCTTCCCTTTCTGAAGATCTGCTAGCACAGTGCAGGACACAGTGTTCAGTGCAGTCCCTGCCTTACAGATCTGTTCCCCAGCAGCTGGCATTGAGCCCTCTGAGGCTGGAGTGAAGTCAAATTCCTCCCCTGTGTCGCATGTCTTTGCATGGCTGAAACAGAAGGAGCAGAGCTGATACTTGGACAAAGCCCAAACGGGAAAAAACATCTTTGGTAGTCTCTGAGTGATGACTACAAACCCGTGTGAACCAGGACGGAGATTTTCACATGTAGATAAGCTTTTCTGGAAAAGTCATTAACCTGTCTGGGCCCCTCAGTGAGTTCCAGATGAACCGTAGCTACCTGATGTGCTTGGGCTGGCTTCTCAGTGAAGCCAAGGGGTCACATAGGAGCTATTTGATAGATTGTCACTTGGGCTGTGGGTTTTATGCATTACCTCTGATTTTCAGATGCTGAAATTACTACAACTGATTAAATATCTAAGTAGAAAGATGTCAATAATTATATTGTGGCAATCTGTACCCTGAACTCTAGAGCAGACAACCCTTATGATGTTTGTATCTGAGAAAGCATGTCTGTTCCCTTTGGGTAGATACAAATTGGCTTGCCTGGCAGAAATGTGCATCTTTTTTCCTGTCACTCAGTTTAGGCAGAAGTTACTCAGCCCTTACCTGCATCCCTGGAAGAGTTCAAGGCCAGGTTGGGTGGGGCCCTGAGCAACCTGGTCTAGCAGAAGGTGTCACTGCCCATGGCGGGGGGGGTTGAACTAAGTGATCTTTAAGGTTCCTTCCAACCCAAACCATTCTATGATTCTAAGATCTTAGAGCTGGGATTGGTCTTTCAAGTGTCGATGCTGACATGTTGTTCTACTTGGCAATTGTTGAATATGTTGCAAACTAGTTTATAATGGTTTGTTATGTTTCATCCTTGTCTCATAGCTGTGTGTGTAAAGAAGGGGAGATTGGAGATGGGAGAAGTTGCTATAAAGATCTCTTGGGTGAGATAAATCAGCATAATTTGCGAGGAAGGTTTACTAGGAAGCTAAACGTCGCCAAGAAAATGTTTGGTAAATGCTTTTTTATTTTGCTTGGGGGATGGAGCAAGCTGGGGACAGGGCAGCAGTGCCAAACTCCCTCTGCTTCCTTGTAAATGAATTCTTGATGCTTGCACCAGGCTGATACTGTGTAGATTAAATTCTGCTGTTAACAAGAGGGATATTTATTGCTGTGGTTAAACCATCGCTGCCTATCTACTTCACACTGCCCCTCTTTTTACAGCTTCTGGGTGCTCAACATTGCTGACTAAATACGGACCCTTCACAGTCTTTGTACCATCCCTTCTTCCCATTCTTGATAGAATGGAATTCAACGTAAGTTTTCTTGGTTTTAGCAAATTTTTGTCTTAAGGTCCTTTCCTGCTTCAGCTCTGCAGCCTGTAAAAACTGATTGACACAAGAGAGGAACTTTGGCATGCACTATTTATAGAAATCATCTCTTGGGAATACTTTTCATTGTCTGGTTAAGTTGTAGTCTTATAGAGGATGTTACATACCTCACATTATTTTAAAAACCTCTATTTCTTTCTTCAGTACTGACAGACTTTGTTTATTTTTAATGTCAGGAAATGTAAGACTTTCTGGCCATTCTTCTTTCAAAGCTCAAACCTCTTATGTATGACTATTCTTAAAACATTAAGTGGCTTTTTAGTACCTGAGGGTGTGATTTTGAAAAGGGGCCAAGTATTACACCAAAGTACTGGAATTTCAAACTATGGTCAAAAATAGTAACTTCTGGATCCATAGAAAATGTATCAGGAGAGGTGCCCAAGTTACCTAGTCAACCTGTTCCCCAGTGATCAGTTCCACCTAAATCAGTATTGACATAAGATTGTTCTAAAAAAAACCCAATGATGGTAAGCCCAGAGAAGAAAGGAAGAAACTAAATGTAATTTCAGCAGATTAGACCACCTACATGGTCCAGCATAGGCAAAGATTGCACTTGGGGAGCTTCAGCAAATTTTATAATCTGGAGCATGCGAAGATAATTTTTAATTTGTCCAAGTCCAATAGGTTTCTGTGCAGGGAATTCCTCTAAAGTCACTTGCAGGTTAATCAGTCTCTCTCTTGGATGTGTACACAAACAGAAGAGTTTTGCCAGAGCACTACTCCAGTGAATCAAAATGAAGAGGAAAGCTCAGTCTTGTACGCTAAGAATTTCTCTGTGTGTGTTAGCTGGGAGAAAGGTGGTGTTGTGGTAAATGAAGTTTTTGAAAGAACATGTCATTTTTCTTTTTTATGTGGGCTTTTCTCCCCAAAGAACACAACTGCTGAGCAGCTGTGCAGAATGCACATTGTTCCTGGTCTGCACATGATAGAAGACATGATAAAAGCCAAGACTATGTGGACCTTGTCAGGACATCAGCTGACATTCACTAGCCAGGTAAGGAATCTCCTGAAGGCCTGGGACATTGATTTCACATAGGACAGGCTGGAGCTTGAGCATGGTTTCCTTGATGGGCTCTCTTCACCAGAAAACCTTTTCTTGTGATCAAAACAAGAAGCTTCTTTGTGCTGTCTAAAGCAAGGTGATTTAAGACCAGGCACCCCAAGCCACCACATCTCCTGTCTCACAGACAACCAAGAATCTGACGTGTGAATGGTCTTTCCATGCTCTCTATATGCACTGTGTTCTGGAGAAGAGACCTTCTCCCTACACTGTCAGCAGCTGCAATATCCTTGTGGCTGACATGGAAGAGGCAACAAAGTCTCCCTTCAGACTGAATGCTCCCTTGGAGTTTATGTGCTTGGACACAGCCACATGCTGAGTATTTCCTCTTCTAGTTTCTCTTTTCCCCTCTTTCTATTTTATTTTCCTTAGCCCTCCTAGCAAACAAGTTTTCATTGTTGTGTTCTGACATGGAAGGCTCTTTTTTTCCTTTTCCGATTGACTCACATTTTCCAGTATCCACTGCTCTCTCTCTCCATCCTGGACCTTTCCTGCATGCAAGTTCACAGGTGGCCAAGGGGGACAGCTCTGTGTTTCCTCTCTGAGGATCCAGCCTTGGCCTTGAGGTTTAGGTCATAATACATCAAAAGGACAAAGCACTACTGGGAGCAGGGGAATCAGAACTGAGTGTGTCAATGCTCCTTTTAAAATTCTTCCCTGTTTGTTTACTTAGGAGCCTTTTGATCTGAGAAGTCTGCACTCCCCTTCCTTTGTTTCAGACTGAGTCCTCAGTGATGTGAACTGAATTTTAGGGCAGGGAGGAGCAATTCAAAAGGCACATGGTAAAATGAAAAGCATAGCAAAGCTGTGCTTCCCTGAACTTGAATCATGGCTGCAGCACCAAGACTTGGATGCTTACTTTGTAGGGTAACCTTGGGACACCCTCACACACTAGGCTTCAGTGCGTGGATCCGTACAAAGTGGAAGGACCAGACCTGTGCCTTGTAATTCAGTGAGCCTGACTGCTCTGGCTTTGTTATGAAGGCTCCTTGTAGGCATAATGAGTCAGTCAAAGCTGTAGTTCCAGGATTGCCTCCAAATCAGCTATGTGGTGGTCAGGGCAACCTTTTGTGATCCAGAGCTGTGATCAAGCATTGCTCACACTCAAACTTAATTCTGGAGCAGGATGTCCCAGGTGAGGTCTTTATTTTCTGTATTAAGACTTAAAAGTACCACTCAGGATCAAAATATCACCCAGACTCAAGAAGGCTGGGGTGCTTGTCTTACACCCAGGCAATCCCTTACATTTACTTTTTAAAGAGTAACTCTGGCTGTGCCTTCCCCTTGCTGACCCATAAGGACTGATTCATAGCTGTATCATGGTAACACAGATGTACCACAAGGAAATAACTATTATTATTATTATTGTTGTTGTTATTATTATTATTGTTATTATTATTATTATTATTATTATTATTATTATTATTATTTATTATTATTATTATTACCCAGACATACATCAAATCTTTCCGGTATCAAGACCTGCCAGGGGAACTGTACAACATCTTGCAATCAAATCTGCCAGCAGCCAATGGCATCATACATATTGTCAATAGCCTCAGGAGAAAAACCAGCACTGACAACCTCAGAAACCCACAGGTACAGAAGCATTCATATTTCTTCTCTTTTATGGGGAAGCAGAATAAACACTTTTAAAAAAGCAATTTTCATCATTAATCTTCCAAATCAGTGAGGGTTTTTTTTAAAGGGAAAAGGCTATTTATTTTGTTTTCAGTTCTGATAAGGCCTGTTAGGTATTATTAAAATACCTTTAAAAGTAGCTAATAGTACTGCATAAGCCAGATAAAAATCTCACAATGATGCTTTTACAGTGCTTGGATGAGAAGAGAATTCTACTTTCATGAATAAAATCATAGCAAATGAGCTCTTCTTCAGCTGTATCTTACAGAATATGTGTCTTACAGGACTAATATTGAAAAGCATTTTTCACATAAAAATCAAACGAAGATTTTCTTTAATTGGTCTGGTAGTGCATTTTAAATTATAATCAAAAAGTTGTCTGTGTGTTAAATGAGAACGAATAATCATTAGATTGTGCCCATCTCTTTGAGGATGATGGTCTCCTGCAGATCTTTACATGCAAACCACAAGCTGAGCATTCCAGTATGTGCTCAGCCCCAGCCATGTTTTTCCTCTTTGTATCTTCTTGCAGAAAACCATTGGTGAGATCCTTGCTTCCATGGAGATCTTCAGTAGATTTGAAACTATACTGGAGGTAAGCAAGTGTCTGCCCAGGAAGCTGTGGTATTGCTGCTGTACAAAGCCTGCTGCTGATTTGGGGGGAATTTTGAATACCATTTAAATACATCTCAGTGGTTTGGCTTTCTTTCTGGATATTTTATTCTGTGTCATTTTTTATTCTTATTTTCTTATTTTATCAAAGCAAATGTAATGGAAAAGATTGGAATTTTCACATCTAGAGGGGATCTGGCACAAGCAGCAAGGGTACATGCCTCTCTCCCATCTTCCTCCCCACATCCCCTTCCCCTTGTCCCTGGAGAGTTGTTCTCCAAAGCATGTTCAGTTTTTCACCACAGTTGAGTCTCTGTGTTTTTAAAGCATGCAGGGAGCATTAGCCCAGGACTCCCTTGTCCTTATTTGCTGTATTCCCACCTGTGGCTTCATTGTCCCAGCTGTGGTTTTGTGGCATTTATACTTCTGTTATATCACACACCTGTCCCTGGTGTGCAGTTGCCTCTTGCACATTTTGCTTTACAGCAGCTCTGCCTTTAGTGAGTTGTTTAATATTTCCTCTCACTTCCTGCTGGACCCCCCTCAGTAACCCATGTTAGATCCATGATGAAATCTTCTGTTGTTTTTGCAGAACTGTGGCCTGCCTGCAATACTGGATGGACCAGGCCCCTTCACTGTGTTTGTACCCAGCAATGATGGTGTGGATAGGCTGAGAGATGGAAGGCTCATTTATCTTTTCACAGAGGTGGGAGCCCATAGTACTGTAAGACATCCTGAGCTGGCTGAGTTGCACTGGGCTGTGCTGGAATGACTTTGTGCAATGGATCTGGTAGTTGCTGGAAGTTGTTCTTCCTGGGGGTGGCTAAACCATGTCTTTGTAAGGCTCTAGGAGAGAAGTGGGTGCTGATGAACTTGCAGTGAGAAATATGGTCAGCCAGGTTGCTTAAACCTGGTGTTTGACTTTCATTCCTCACCCCAGCTTTGGGCAGGGGAACATGAAGGAACTTATTCACCAAGGGAATTCACTGCTATAGGCATTGGCATTGTCAATCACTGATTAGAAGAAAATGCAGTTGCCTCCTCTCACTCCTGAGCATTGAAGGGGTATCTAATTATCATGTTTTCTTCTCTCCTTAGGGCATAAATAAGCTTCAGGAACTGGTGAAACATCACATCTACACTTCAGCAGCGGTAAGGCAGGCAGCTCTAACCTCAGACCTCCTTCAGACCAACACTTTATCAACTCTTTTGTCTGGCATAGAGGTCTCAGTGTTGATGACTTCAGTTGCTGCTTCTTGGACTTCCCCAGGTGGAGCAGAGATGTGACTCAGGATCTGATGAGGCAAAATGTTTGCCGTGAAAGGAGTTGCCAAAAGGGACAGCTGTGCTCTCTCTCCATCAAGGAACTCTGAATTTTCTGGAGTGTTGGTGCTCCCTAGCTGGATGGCCTTTACAATGAAAATATTGTCCAGCAGAGTTTGCTGCAGGACACAAAAATAACAATTGTCTTGGTTCTCAGAACTTTACTCAAATCATTACGTTTCTGAATACAGAAGCTGCAGTTTACCTTTTTTTCTGCCTTTATGCTTATTTTTTCAGTCAAAATATGTTCTCTATTATGCTTCTGGCTGAACTTTTGTTGTTTATTGAATATGTCCTAGAAAAAGCCATTATTGGTCTGACCCTACTTGCAGCTGTATCAGTTAGAGACACTGTTAGTGAGACTTGATTTCAGCTGTGCTGGACAGTTACCTAAACAAGGAATGAAAACCAAGGCAGCTGCCACCAGCACTGCTGTGTTTGTGGTTCTGCAAACAGTTCACACACAGTCCTGGATTACCCTCTGACCCATTGTTTGTTTTTAAAGTATTTCATGAAATATAAATGTTAAATCCCCTTGAGAAGTTTTTCAAGTGGCAGGAATCACAGGAGGGTTCTGTAAGCTACCCTGAAATGACCCTGCTTTTTCATGTATCACCTCCTTGTGTTTTATTTCAGGTGACGGTAGAGCAACTGATAATGATGCCACACATTGTTACAATGGCTAACCAGATACTTACCATCAACATTAGTGCAGATGTAAGTATGAATCAAAGCCCCAAACCCTTCTGTGCTAGGAAAAAGCCTGCACATAGTTCTGAACAATGGAGTTTCAGCCAATCTCTGCTTCCTCCTCTGCTTAAAAAACTAGACTTAAATGAGATCATTGAGTTAGTTTGCTTCTTATCCAGTCTGTGACTCCACTAAGAGGCTTGACCATTTATGTGGTTGCCCTTGGTGCTGTGAACCATCTGTTGCCTGCATTGGCTTTATGTAGTTGATCCTGTTTAATGGGCTAAAATTGTGTTTCTGCATCAGGGAAGAATTCTGATGGATGAATCAGGGATCCCCTTAAACATGCGAGACATTGTGGCTTCAAATGGTATTATTCATACTTTGGATGGCATCTTCATCCCTCCTTCAATCGTTCCCATTTTGCCTCACAGATGCAATGAAGAGCAACATAAGATTGTGATGGTAAGTCAGCTTCTCCCATTCTCATGCTCAAGCACAGCTGGTGCTTGCTGTGCACCCCATACTCACCTGGAGGGCCAAAAGCAGGCTGTGTAAACTGCATTTGGGAAATGTGGTCTGTCTGAGAGTTCCCCTGGTGTGAACTTTGGCAGCACTGTCCGTGTTTCTTCTGCTTGCACTTGGCACTGCTTTCCTGCTAATCAGCAAATGTTCCTTGTAGGTTGTTGTTCTTTCCATGCACCTTTGATTCCAAAGTACATTTGCCTTTTCCTTTGTATGATCTTCTTCCCACTAGAGTTGCTAACTCGGCTGACAGTGCTTTGTTCCCACCTCTGTCAGCACTGGTGTCCTGTAGCCTGGACAGGAAGCAGGCATTCAGTAGCAGCACCTACAAATGCTGTGCAGTATTCTCACATGAACTGTTTCATACACCTCATTTGAGGTGCTTGCTCTCCAGTTCCATCATTGGTAGGTTACTGAGGAAAGAAGATGAGGCTCTGAATAGCAAGAGGTTTGGAGAGACACAGTGAATCCCAAGGGGCCAGAGTGTCCACATAACTTGCTGATTCAGTGAGTCTTTCTGCTTGGATGCCCAAAGCCCTTTTCCAAAGTGCTAGTGCCACTAACAGGATGTCTAGTGGCAGAGAAACTCAGAGAGTGCAGACAGACCCCAGCTTCAGGCAGGTGCAAGCATCTCCTTGAGACATACGAGAAATTTTGTTTAAGTTATAAACTTGGCACGTTTCAGAGTGTGGAAATTAATAGCAGTTAAATATTTCCAATACGTGTTGTGAGGTTTTGGATATATGTACTGGGAACAGTAGCTCTGTAGCATTCTTGGCATGGGGAAGGGGTTCCTTTGAAAGGATCACATTTTTGCCTCTTCTTTTCTTAACAGGGCTCTTGTGTGGATTGTGAGGCCCTCAACAACAGCATTTGCCCACCTGGCAGCAAGGAAATGGTAAATATTTGTAGTTATTTCTGTAATTTCTTTGCATAATGACAAACAGACACACTGGCAGTTTCTAACTCAAGCCGCTTTCAAATAAATAGGGAGCAGGAAAGGCAGCCAGTAGAGAGGCTTCTTAGAGGGTATGTGTACAAGCTTTGTGATCCCAGACTGTTGCCCACTAACTGCTCTGTGCACTCTCTTATTCTAGAGTCTGCTTGCTGAATCACTGTGGAGCACGGTGACAAATTCTGGTCTAAATGAAATTGTAGACTTGCAGCTTTTAGCACTTCTGCTCTGCCTCAGGCAGAGCTTTCCTGCCCACATGTAGGGTTTGCCAGCTCCTCCAGAGTCTCAGAAGCAAACCTGATTCCACAAGTACCATCCAGTACTGCCTCTGCCTATATCACAGCCAGAGAATCACAACAACATTTCTGCTCTGCAGAGGGTGAGAAACAGTTTGTTCCTGACCTGTGCTCCCTGTTGATTCAGAAATGAGCAGAGCTAGCTGAAGGTGGAGGAAGGAGGAGTGCTGCTGTTTGAGTTATCCCATGCTGAGGTTAGCAGAACAGCAAGTTCCAGGAAATTGCAATGTGAAGGCCAGACCCAAGATGTTGTTTGTGAAAGCCAGAGAGGTGCTCAGCACCCTTAAACTCTTGGGTGTCCTCTGAGAGGTCTGACTTTCAGGAGAACTTGCTAATGCTCTCTCAGGATGGATGTCTGAAACAGAGATCTGCAAAATCACCAGTCGCTCATTTTCCTCTCTGACTGAGGCTGGCAAAGTCAGAATCACCTGGGGCCCAGTTCTGCCTGTGCCCAACTCCAAGACAGGTCACTGAGCATTGTTCCAACGTTATTTGCAACCCTTTCTCTTATGTCTTCCTCTCTTCATCTCACCTTTGCCTTTTTCTTCCCCTCCCTCACTCCCTCACTCCCTCATTCTCTCCTTACTCTTTCTATGCCCCACTCTCCCTCCCTCCTCCCCTCTCTCTCCTCCCCTCTCTCTCCTCCTCTCCTCTCCTCTCCTCTCCTCTCCTCTCCTC
>VZSE01000989.1:687014-716233 GCA_013398275.1 Promerops cafer | reverse complement strand
CCCCCCCTCTCCCCTCCTCTCCTCTCCTCTCCTCTCCTCTCCTCTCCTCTCTTTCCTCCCCTTTCTTACCCTCTGTTTCTCCTCCCTGCCACCCTTATCTCCTTCTCTCCTCTCCCTCCCTTTCTCCCCCTGTGCTTGCTCTCTCTCTTATCACAGACACTATTATTAGAACTACAGGGCAGCACCTTGGCTCAGGCCTGGGGACTCTTGGGAGCAGGAGGAGGCCACTGTGTGCCTTGGGTCATCCTAGGCCTGCCACAACTGTGTGCTGTTCACCTTGGCTCCTCAGTGAACTTGCCCAGCTCAGAGATAGGCACAGTTGCTCTCTGCAGCAAAGGAGTAAAGGGGAAGGTGACAGTGCTAATGGCTTGTTTGGTTGTGCAGGAACCAACACTCTCCCCAAAGGAATGTGTTTACATCCACGATCCACAAGGCCTGAACGTCCTGAAGAAGGGGTGTGCCCGGTACTGCAATCAAACCATCACGGTGAGTGTGATGGAGGAACACGTTCCCTCCAGAGGGAGCTCAGCTCTACCCTCCCTCATTCACCAAGAACTCTGAGTCCAGAGGGCTGGATGGGAGCAAAAGGAAAGCTGTCCCCAGGACCATCACATAAACAAGCTACCTGCTTTTCCCTTGTCCAGGAGAACACAGGGTACCAACCTACTGCCAATGTTAGGCAGCTCATTTAAATCTGAGTGCAATAAATAAATAAAAAAAGGCATCCCTGTTGTGACCAGCCAAGCTGTAGGAAGCCATGATGGTGCAGTGGTAACTGGAGTGTCCCAGCTTTAGCATTTCTCCCAAAGGAAGCTGAGCACAAGGAAAGTGCTGTAAGCTGTGAAGTGATTGCATCCTGTTTATGAACCACTGTCAGAGGGTTCAGGAAAGTCTCTCTTAATGAATTTATGGACCTCATGTTTGTCTGCAGCTCCTGAGCTCTCACAGTGCCAACTCTATGTAATGATTTGTGGGTGTTTCATTAAATACTGCTGATTGTTTGTATTATGATTGTTCTTCCTTTGGTCAGTCATGACAAGGCCTGCAATCCAGGACTGCTGCATCCTTCCACAGGAATGCAGTTCTGGGCAAGGATAAAGTAAAAGTGAGTGGACCAGCACTATTAAAGAATTTAAAAGTTCATAAAAAACATATATCCTGTGTGTTGAAGTCACAGAAAAGCAGAAGATAATGGTTTGCTCTGAGAAGAATTGGCTGTGAGCAAGAAGAGGGTCATCGTTGAAAAATAATTTAGGTGCAGGAGCTCCTAAGAAACATAGATGATAAATACAAACATAGATGACAAATACAACATTCTGTTTCCCTCCATGGCAGACACAAGGACCAGAATTTGAGAATTATGAGCACAGGAGTACTCCAGGAAATTCTTGTTAAGTCATGTCATACCTTACCAATATTGCTTTTTTTTTTTTTTTTTAGAAACCTGGATGCTGCAAAGGGTTCTTTGGTCCAGACTGCCTGCCATGCCCAGGGGGATTTTCCAGTCCATGCTATGGCCGGGGAAATGTAAGTGTGGAGGATCCTTCTGCCCTGCAATGAGCAGGTGCATCAGTGTGGTTGGGGAGTGTAGTTTGAGATAAGTACAATTCAGAGTTTGTGCTCCAGGGATAAGCCCACAGAGGTGGTAGCAGAAAATCCAGGGAGAATGGCACATATTTAGTGCGAATTAGGTCATGGCTGTTGGGCACAGCTCTGGCTGTGTGGGATCTTGTATTACTACACCCGTCTTCAAAGTCCTCTTTGTTACTGCAAGTATCAAAGTATCCACCTTTGATGGATATCAATGCCTTGGCATTTCTCTGAGTTTCAATCACTTTGGTTTTTTTCTTGTTTTCCTTCCAGTGCAGCGATGGCATTCAAGGGAATGGCAACTGTCACTGCTTTGAAGGTTTCAAAGGCACAGCCTGCCACATCTGTGCAAACCCAAACAAGCACGGCGAGAACTGTGATGAAGGTTAGTAACTCTGATGGAGAGACTAAAGCAAAATTTAGAAGAAGGATAATGGTGCACATTCATGTATATTGGATTCCCTTCTGGCAAGACCAGCCTCATGAAAGAAGTGACAAAAATGTCATCATGTGTGTCCCTTCAAACAACAGTGAAGAAAACATGTTTGATATGACAGTGGTGAAGTTTTGGAAACATCAACCTAATTTAGATCTCTCCTGTTAGGAAACAAAAGACAGTTGACAATGACCTTGAGCTTGATAGCCTAAATTTGAGTCTGCTCTTACAGCCTATAGAAAACATGGACCCAGGCAGTCACAGGATCTGTTCCCTGGGCAGGCTTGATTTGTGATGGATGTCTCTCAGCAGACATCCCTCTGTCAAAAAAAAAAATAGAATGATTATTTGGTGTCACAAGAGATTGTGAAGGAAAGTTGGAAATATACAACTGTGGTGGATTCTGGACTTTTTGTACTTACTGATCTTACTACATGTCCTTGACAGATTGTGGCTGTGTCCATGGTGTCTGTGACAACAGGCCTGGCAGTGGGGGGGTGTGTCAGTCCTGGTCCTGCAAGGAAGGCTACACAGGGAAATTCTGTGACAAGACATCCAAGAGCTGTGGCCCGAGTGGGCTGTCCCAGTACTGCCACCAGCACGCTGTCTGCAGCCTCAATGACACAGCAAGGTCAGTCTCAGTGGCATGTTCAGGGGCACAATGCCACTGTGCAGGCACATGGCTGCCACCCCTGTGGCTGTGTGTGTCTGTGTACTTGGTGCACAGGATTGTTTGAGTAACTCAGCCAACCTGCTAGTAACAAATCTTGCTTGCTTGAGGGACTGCTCTACCTGTGTCCCTTTTGTGCTTATATTTTAAGGTGCATCTGCATGGATGGATACGAAGGGGATGGGTTTTCCTGCCAGCCTATTGACCTGTGCAGTCAGCCAGAACGGGGAGGTTGTTCACAGAATGTGAGTGGAGAGGCAGCTCTTCTTAATAAGAACAGGGATCCAGGACTCCTGGGACTGTTACAGATTTTGTGTGTTAATTTTTCCTGTCTGTCAGATGAGGTGGAATAACAAGTGCCTTAGCATAGTCATTGTAAAGATGTCAGTCATTTATGTTGGTGCCAAAATGTGACACTCCAAGGATAATTTGGCTGGTTCACACCAGATATTTTATCAGCCACACAGATAAGCTGTACAGATAATTTTTGGTTTGCAATGATATTCCCCTCAAGCTCTTCTAACATATGTTACTTTCTCTGTAGCTTAACTGTGAGATCCAATGCATATTCCCAGTAACCATCAACACTACATTTTTATCCATGGTTAAAGACTGGTGCTTCATGTTGGAAATTCCTGCCAAATGGTCAGACCTCATCATAAATTAGACCCTTCAGTCAGAGGAAGACATTGGGCCATACACAAGAGAATAGGATGGCACTGAGTACAAAGTAGGTCTTTTCCTGCTAGAGATCTGCCATCTATCATTGATTCCATCCCAGACATCCAGGCAGGAGATTGTGGTCCTCCTCTTCAGGGAATACTTACTGTGTAATGGAAGAGCTTTACACGATGATAATGAATGCCCTGGGAGTTCTGAGCCACCCTAGACACAAGTGTCTACCTGTCTTAAAACACAAAATGTCTCCAGAATCACTTTATTATGAAGTTTTCTATGACTTTTCTGGAGAAGATGCTTCCACCCTCTGTCCCCAGTGCTGGAATCAGAGTTGGTCAGTCACAAATTCTCCCCAGTGTGAGGAAGGAGATTTGTTGCTGTATTTTCATTGCACTCTCTCCCTTCTTCTGGGTGTAATTCCTTCTCTGTCCCTTCTCCTGAAGGCCCTGTGCACCAGTACAGGCCCTGGCACTGCCACCTGCCAGTGCAATGTGGGCTGGACTGGGGATGGCAAGGCCTGTGTGCCCATAGACAACTGCATGCTGGAGAGCAGAGGGAGCTGCCACCTCAACGCCGACTGCGTTTACATCGGGCCTGGACAGGTATGAGCGAAGCTAAGCAGCCTGCTGGTAGAACTAACACTCCCTCAGCTGCTCTGAGGTGGCCTTGGACTGCCAGAGGTAAAAATTGGGCTGGCCAGCAGCCAAGCTTACTTGTCCACTGCCAGAAACACCAGCTGCAGCTGCAACATCACAGTGCACTTGCATGTGAGGTGCACCGGTGTGTTCAGGACTGCTGCTTGACTCTGGGACTTGTGCAGCAAAGGGACAGGACTACACTCTGTAATACAGCTTGATCTAAGGCACCAGTTGCTGCATCCCCCTGTCTCCAGACCACAGCATTGAAAAGCATGTGCAGCTGTTCAGACAGTCTGTGGAGGGAGCTGGGCCAAGAGCAACACATGTTGAGGTAGGAGGAAGGTGCACATGAGAGGAGACTTCTCAGGGTGCTGCTTCTCCCCACTGAGCATGGGGAGCATTGCACAATGTGCTGAAAAAAGGTACAAAAGCTGTAGCAGATTTTAGTGTGGTGAAATGTGTAAGTGCTCTCCTATATATCTTGAAAGCAGGAAGCTTTGAAATTAACTCCTCTTTCTGCCATTCACAAAGTCTGTGTCACTGCCTAAAAACCTGGAAATGAAGGAGGAAACCATCATCTTCAAGTGAGCCCCACAGCCAAGCAATGCAAGGGATCAATGTGCTTGAGTAACCAGGCAGCTTGTGTGCTGTGATATAGGATGATGCTCTGCTAAGGAAACAACTCCACATTTCCAGGTCTTGAGGGACCAGGAAGAAGACTTGGGAAAATAAATTAAGGATAAGTTTTGCTGCCTTAGACATTTTTTGGATAGTAAATGAGGATGCCCTGGTAAGTCTATAAAACTGAAATGTCTCTTTCTTGCAGAGCAAGTGTGTCTGCAAGAGGGGTTATGCTGGCGATGGCCTCAGCTGTGATGCCATCAACCCGTGCCTCATGGACAATGGTGGCTGCCATGACCTGGTGAGTACTTAAAGACCTGTCCTCAGGCTGGCATGGCAGGGGAGGCTCACCTGCTCATGGACAGGTTTTGCAGCAGCCATGGCATTGAGAGAATTGCAAAGGTTTCTGTTATGTCATCTTATTGGCCTGCACTGATGTGCTCCAATGATGGATCCTCTGATTTTTGTGGGCTCACACAACCAAAGTACTCACCTAAGCTTAGCTGCGTGAGACGAACTCTCAGTACCACCATAAAGGCAGCAGGTGGAAGGTGTTTGTGTGTGATACTCTAGCCCAGCCCTTGGAAGACCAGAATTCAATTCTGAGATAGGTGTAACACTACATAACTTGTGTTTGCTCTCTGATTTCTTCTTCCTTTCCTTGTATTTGCAGGCTACGTGTGTACCCCTTGGTGGAGGAGAGAGATCCTGTGTTTGCTCTGAAGGCTACGTTGGGGATGGCATGACGTGCTATGGGGACATTCTAAAAGTTAGTGAAGAGCAAATGTCTGAGGCCTTTTTGAGACTGGAGAGAACTGGCTCTGCTCTCTCTCCCTTTACCTTTCCCTGTTACCTGAGTTGACTCCTTCAACCAGAATCAGTGTGAAGCCCAAGTGTATTCCAAGGCCATAGGGACAAAAGTGATGCCAGGACTAATTACTGCCAGTGAAAGTATAATTTCTAAGCTGCTTTACCCCTTGCAGGGAGCACCTGTCCTGTGCAATAAGTCATCTTTCCTTCGTTGTTCAGAAAGATTTTCAGGCCAGAGCTGTCAGGCCCATTTTCTGTTGTTAGAAATATCAAAGGCCATTGTGGATTCAGTCTTTTGTCCCTAATACACATGAACTGATTGTAGATGAGTTGAAAAGAGCTTGTTTATTTGGAAATATATTTTTTAATGGCTGAAGTTTGGTTTTAGAAGTGCCCATCTCTACACAACACATGGTGCCTGTAATGGTTGTGAAGTGAGAAGAATGTCAAAGTCATTGTTGCCAGATTTGATATTGCAGAGGGCTCCTTTCCCCCACCCTGAGTCCCTCAGCCCTGCACCCTGTGCTCAGCAGAGGTAACTCTTCTGTTGTTTCTATTTGAAAGGAGCTGGCCAGGAATTCCCACTTCGTAGGCTTCTACAGCTGGGTCAAGGTAAGAGAAACCATGGGACACCCACACGGATAAGTTCTGTAGAAGTGAAGTCTGTGAATGAGTCTGTTAGCAACTCCATTTATCTTCTTCTTTAGAGAAAACAAAACAAAGCAAAGGAGAAATGGTTACAGAGCAGGTATATAGAAAACTGTGGAGTTTGTGGTAGAATGAGGGTTATGAGTGTATCTTGGGGGCTTTGTTTCTCTCAGAAGAGGAAGCTGGGGCTGTGTTACACCTAATTTTCATAGTTGTACCATCTGTAACTCCTGGCCATCAAAAAAACTGCACAGAAGGGAAAGAAGGGGTAGCATTATAACACTGTCTTTCAGAAGAACATCCTTTGGGACATTAGACTGTCCCCATGTTAGTTCCTTTTCTCATGGCTGCTTCCCTGTCTCTAGTGTGGGAATAAGAGAGACCCTCCACAGACTGCATCAAGTCTGTGTAAACACATTATGATGGACAGCCTCTAAATCCAGCTTTAGCTCACCTGACCTGCTGCATACAAAATTGCTTTTGCCAGCAGTTATCTTGGTCCCTCCCCCAGGACTGATGTTGGGGATTCAAAAACGATTTATGGATATGATTGAACATGTTTGAAGGAAAACTGCATTGGGAAGGTAGAGCTCAAAGCAGCAGGTTTTCCCTTGGCAATCAGGTGTCAGCTGTTTTGGCTAAAACACCTGTGGCATTTGTTGATTGCCATGCCCAGGAGAGCCAGGAGATCCTGCTGTGCTGCTGAGTACCTGCTGTGTTCCTTCACATGCCTTTCACGTGACTGCAAGAGCGGGATGGCTGTTGGGTGTATTTTGCACTATAGATGTGGCAGTAGCATGTCTTATTTGTTCATTTTTGTGCTTTGGACAACAGAAATCTCTCTTCAGCATCCCAGCAGGAGCCAATGTCACTGTCCTGGTGCCATCAGAGGCAGCTATCAAGAATTTGAGCAATGCTGACAAAGAATTCTGGTTGACCCCTTACAGGCTGCTGTTTTTAGTCAGGTATGAGGAGTCTCCTGCCTTTGCTTTACTGGGCCAAACAACAGTAACAGAGCCATGAAATGGATTTTTTCTTGTGCATGACCAATAAGGAG
This sequence comes from Promerops cafer, assembly GCA_013398275.1. Lineage (NCBI taxonomy): Eukaryota > Metazoa > Chordata > Aves > Passeriformes > Nectariniidae > Promerops > Promerops cafer. The sequence continues at coordinate 709,085 of VZSE01000989.1, read as the reverse complement.
ATACCTTGAGATAAATATAAAAGCAAATTTAAATATCTAGCAGGCAAAAATTAAGTAGGCATTTAAAACATAACAGACCACAGACCATGGGAAGTGGGTTTATTTTTCATGTATATGCAGAGAGATTTTCCCAGTCAGATGGCATCAGAACAATTCTCTCCATTGTTCTCTCCATGTGCTAAACTACTTCCTGTGAGAGATGTGAATGTTGGGTGGTATGGTCTTATCTCCCTTTCATTACCAACAGTTCCCTAATCTTTTCTTTATCTGATTCTGTTCCCCTCAGAGCCCACTTCCTTGAAGGTGTCTTCACTGCTGAAAAGCTCAAAAAGTACGACGGGCCAGAATTACCCACTCTCAACCCACAGACCAGATGGCAGATAAACACCTCGAGTGGTGTAAGGGTTTCTTACATAAGGCCCATGTACCAATCTCAAATTTAACTGCTGAGGGGCTGCTGTATCCAGTGGGGAGCCTGGGTGGGACACTGGTGCCCTCAAATGCAGATGTCTTTCAAAAACCATACCCAGATTAACCATATGCAGCCTTGAATGAACAACGTATTTGTTTTGAACTTGCTTGGCACTTCCTAACCCTTTTGCTTCTCCCTCTGGTTCTTGTGCAGGTACTGACCATCCAGAATGCAAGTGTAGTTGTCAGTGACATCCCTGCCAGCAATGGCATCATCCATGTCCTCAGTAAGGTATGTCATTACATGTGGCACTGGGAAATGCTGCACTTGTAGCAGCAGGTTTGTGTAGCAGCCTCTGTTATAGGGCCAAGGAGGAACACTTGTCTGGACAGTTAGGAAGGGATATAAAGGCAAAATATATGAGGTTATCACAAGGTCCTGACGGATGTTTCCTGTGCAGCAGTGTTGAATGTTTAAAACATTTGTCTCCAGGACCAGAGGGAGGACAGTTCCCCTTCTCTTGGCTGATAGAAGAGTTCAGGCTATTGCAAGACACTGTAAAATGAGGCCTTTTAATTGCCTTTCTTGCAAGGAGGGCAGGAGTCCAGTGAGATTCCCCTCAGCCTTGCTCTGGACCCGCTTTCCCCGCAGGTTTTGTTGCCGTCCCCAGGAGATATCCCACCGAGCCCTCCTGGTCTGCAGGAGCAGCTCAGCACAGTGGCCTCGTTCAGCACATTCAAGGAGCTGCTAGAGGTAAGCACTCGAGGTGAGCACAGCTGTCACTGTCAGAGCAGTCTTTTGAGCAAATGCCCACCTTACCCAGTACTGGGGGACCTACATTAGGACTGCCTGGTAAGAAAGGGAGATCGTGTGTGTCCTACATGAGGGATCCTCTAGGAAAGCTTTTGAGCAGCCAAAGAGTTACATAATTACAGTTAAATCTCTAGATCACTGGCATGTGTTAGAGTGGAAGATGACCTGTGCAGGTGCTCTGATGCCTATATAAGGCAGAGAAAACCAGAAGAAAGGGAAGGCTTTTTCATAGCTGGGAAGCTGCTCTTATGTCAGCCAGGACAAGGAGCAAGCAATCAGATGTGTATGGCTGAGTAGAAGTTGTACATCCCATTTCCAAGCATTTCCTCCTGCCTTTGTAATTGATCTCACGTGTGGTTTGGGTTTTAGTTGGGGTAATTGCTAATGTTACTGTTTGGACATTTTTTAGGAGTATCAGCTCATTGGGAAAGTTGAGTCCTCTGAACAATACACAGTTTTTGTTCCTGGAAATAATTCCATTGAGGAGTACTGCCGTGCTGCCAATGTGACCCAGCTGGTAAGCTCGCTGCTTGCTTGCAGTTTGAATATGTGTTGTGGTGGGTGCAGGGGCATGTACACTGCCAAATAGTAAACAAGCTCAGGGGATTTCAGCATGCAGAGGAGATGAATATCTGATGCTAAAAGCTGGGAGAAATGTGGCAGAGAAATGAGAGGATTTCCAGGGGTGCTGCAGTGGGACCTGAAAAGAATATTTGGACCCCAAGGGCAGAGTAAATTAGTATGTGGATAGATGGCACAACATCTTCCCCTTCCTGGCTGGCTGTGGCAATTTTCAGACTTTTGAAAGGTTCCAAAAAACATTAATGGGTTCATCAAGTATCAGAATCATCAAGTGTGATCAGTCATCTGTGACAGAGAGTTACTAGGCTCTGTGGGCTTAATTACCCATTACAGATGCTTAGGAACATTTCTTATACCATACCTCTGACTGAATTGTAGCCTAGGAAGTCAAAAGACTCCAAACATTTATATTTTTGTGGATTTAGGACAATGAAACAGTGCAGTACCACATTGTACTGGGAGAGAAGCTCTTGCCTGCAGATTTGAGAAGTGGAGTTCATAAGAACAGCATGTTAGGGCTCTCCTACTGGCTGATGTTTTACCAAAACAGCACTCAGGTAAGGGAGGCAGACTGTTCTGCCATCTGAGGCTCTGGCTTGACCTATCACTTCCTAGGGCTGGTGACTCAGTACTCCTGTTTCTCTTTTGCACACCCTCACAAGTTTACTGCTGGGACTGTCTTGGAGCTGCCAAGCAATCCATGCAAAAGGAGTTGAAGGTTATTGTCTCAGCTGTTATCTCCTGCTTTGCAGAAGTTTGTCAATAATATTCCTTTGGATGGAAAATCCTTTGAGACGAAGAATGGCATCCTGATCGGGGTGTCCCAGGTGCTCCAGGTCCAGAAGAATCGCTGCACTGCCAATACCACCACCATACTCAAGGTAATGGTGATGACCAAGGAGCTGACACCATTTCACAGGGTTCCTCCACCTGCTGAGCCAAACTGATGGGTAACAGACAGCCTACCTTGGCTGTCCTCATGGCTGAGACAGTAGCTTGTGGTGTAACCCCAGATGAGCCCCATGAAATGGGACATTGTGGAGATTTGGCACCTCCTACCTGGAGATTCTGTACATCTAATGCAGCTCTTGTGCAGACCATGTTCAGTTCCCTTGCTGAGCCTCCCTCACAGTGCCAGCCACGGGGATGGCTAGTGCAGGGACTCCCAGATACTCAGCTGTGGAAGGAAAACCCAGCCCAATTTTTGCATGCCATGACCACGAGCTCCCTCAGAAAATGCTCCCTGGGTTGTCTGGGAATCATGACCAAAAGTCCAGCTTGCATATATCTTGTGGCTCATGGCAATTAAGCCACTAAACTTGAAGATTGCCATGTCAGACTGCCTGCTACAGATCAGGAAAAAAAGTATTTGCAGCCTTGTGTGAAGGAATCCCAGGGCTACAAAAATCCCTGGGACTCAGGAAAGGTGTAGCATATAATCTCTTCTTTTGGTATTTCGAGGCACAGAGATAAAAACATCTTTGTTCCAGCCAGCAGCCTGTAGAGCAGCATTTGTAATTCTTGGTGTGATGTGGGTAGAGGGCACACTTGTGACTTGTCCTGTTCTCTGTGCCCTAGTCAAGGTGTGGCAAATGTGACAAGGGGATCAAGTGTCCTTCTGGATCAGTTCTTGTGGTGAGTCTTGGATTCATGTGACAGCTCACAGAAGGGTTGCAGATAATGCTTTGAGATCCTTTTATTGCTCTAAAGGTGTCATCTTGATACCTGAAAAAATGTGCCCTTGAGTCCTCTGTGGCTCATCCATTGCCAAGGTTTGCAAGAAAAAGCAGAAACCAAGGAAGGGTTAGTTGGGAAAAACATGGACATGAATCATGAAGCTCCACCCAGAGCTGGCACCAGGTTTTGCCTGAATTTCAGGAGCCCTTTAGTTTTCCCATTTAACAGGGAAGAAGAGATGTCTTTTTTTAATTTTATCTTTGACTCTTTTGGCATTATCATCAAGGAAAGCCAGTTTAGGGATGCCTGTAGCAATCTCCCTGCCTGGACCATTGGTTTGTTCATGCAGATGGGCTGGTTGTGCCTGCAGCTTGTTTGTGAGTGAGTGAAAAACATTTCCAGAGAGGAAAATAACAAAGCATTTCATTTCCATGCTGGCTGTGAATTGCCTAGCAGCTACATCTGGCTTCTTAGGCCTCGCTGCTTTACCCTATGCCCAAAAGTTCCCAGTTTGTTTTTTCTCAGTATTCAGACTAATGTGTACCATGGGTTTGGCAGGTAAAAAATAGACTCTGTGTGGTGACCTCACATCCAGAGATGCCTCATTGGTCTCAGCTCTGGATAGTTCAGATTTTTAGGGCTATTCCTGTCAGATACAAAGCAAGAACACTGCCATATGCACCAAAATGTACATTATTTGTCTAAATATTGTAGTATCTCCTATCTGTGTCTATGTGATTATATCCTCAGAAACCCCCTGGAGGCAGTAATCTCCCTCACTGTGACTTGCGCTCTGCCGGTGCAAGAATACTGGGCTGCCATTTCACCTGTGCAAAAGTTTCTCTGGTGAGAAAAACATTTGCCTCTGATTCATTTTGGCCAAAGCAAGATGGGTGTCAAAGCACAGCAATGGAAGTGCAGGCTGTGCTGAAATCCTGGCTGTGTTTGTGCCTTTGCATAGCTGAGACTGGGGTTGTCTGGGAATCGCTCTCCATCCTGGAGGTGGAGGGCACTGGAACAACAAAAGATCTGCAGAAATGTCTGCACAGTGATGGATTGGGATCTGCTGCTTTGGTATTGTTGCTCTGGGTTTTGTCCTGCAGAGGAAGAGAAGGAGTTGAATGTTTGCAGTCTGGCTTCCTAAGGAAATGAGGCATGAATGATGGTATTCTGCTTGTGCCTGTGCCTTCCCAAATAACTGATGACTCATTGGAGATGAACCAAAGGGAGGAGCAGAAGGTCTCACACCTCATGTTGTGTGTGTTATGGCCCCTACCAGTTTTGTGAAAATGGGTTTCTGGTAGAAAACACTTGAAGAGAAAATGTGTGAATTTGACGTCTTATAGGTGTTGCAGCATCACTTGGCAAGTTTAGAGGGAATGGGAAATCAGAAAAGGAGAGAGGGAGTTAGACTTACTGTACTCACATAGAGAGTTTCAGTCAGCACTTGTACCCTATTTGGCACTTTTGCATTGCTTCATTAGATGGTGTTTCTCATCATCTGTAATGTCCAACTTTGTCCCATCATGATTTTCTTCCCTCCATGGGTAGATGCAGAAAGAAGTGAGAGCAGTTAAATCAGGCTTTAGAACGAAATCACGTCCTGGAAGAGCCTCTCTCTGCCCAGCAGAGAGACACTCTGAGGACACAGGCAGGAGATAGGCTGGAGGGGCACAGGATATTTCAGTTACTCACCAAAGGGCCCATGTTTCTCAAGGGTAGTGCAGACCTTTACATGAAATTCTGGGCAACAGAACACCCCATTTAAGGGTGTTCACTCCATCCTACCTGCTCCTTCCATGTGCTGTCAGAAATTATGGCTGTCACACAGAGAGGGGAATCAAGCAGCTCCCACAATAAAGCTGTACCTTGTCTGTGTGCACAGGATGGCTCACCCCAGCTTGTTCCTGTTGGTTTTCCAGAGGTCCGTCTGCTGCCCCGGCTACTACGGCCACATGTGCGAGATGTGCCCCGGGAAGCCAGGCCGGTGGTGCTCTGGCAACGGGGAATGCCAGGATGGCATCCAGGGCAGTGGGGAGTGCCGGTGCCTGGAGGGTTTCCACGGCACCGCCTGTGAGATGTGCGAAGTGGGACGATACGGAGCCGACTGCAAATCAGGTGACACCGCTGGCTGTGGCAGCTTGGCTCTACCAAACTGCTTGCAAGGGCAGAAAAGTGGCACATCTCAGCTCTCAGGAGGGGTGGTGGGAGAGCAGAAAGGTCCCAAGAGATAGGCAAATGGCTGCCAGGTCTCTGAGAGAGAGACAGCAGGAGTGAGCACTTGTGGCCCCATTTTGCATCCTCAAACCAAGCATGTGCTGGGCTGTGCTGCCCTTCCTGCTGCCACCCAAACTACAGCAAGCAGAGGCAGGTGATCTCTTCCTGGGCTTTTTGGCCTGGCAGTGAGGGATCAAGAGCTAATACTCCTGTGACATTTTCTTTTGATACTCCTGTAACATTTTCTTGATGGCAGTTTGATGTGCTGGATTAGTAACAGCAGACAGTGCAATGGCAGCAAGACTCTGCTGGTGAGCCCTGGCTGGTTTGACAGTGGTGTTTGTATTTCCCCTGCAGAATGTGCCTGTGACAATGGCATTTGTAACGACGGACTGCGAGGGGACGGGAGCTGTGAGTGCTTCCCAGGGTGGACGGGCCCTACCTGCCAAGAAAGTACGTCAGTGTGAAGGGGCCTCTGCTCGGACAGTGGCAGAGAAATCTGAGGGATCCTATCGAGTTGTCAGGGCAGCTCTGTCTGCTCTGACCACAGTGTCACATGTACTCTGCATTCCCCCAAAACCTTTTCAGACTCTGTTTTCTCATTCCTGCACACAGGCTGCGTTTGCTCTGACTTCCCCAACAGTATACAGGCCCTTGGGTTAGTTTGGTAAACCAAGAAAAGCCTATCCCTGCTTCTACCTCCACTGAGGTTAGAGGCACCTCAAAACCAGTCCCTTGCTCTGGGAGAGAAATGGGAGCTTCCAGCCACATTGGGTTGGTCATGACTCCTGTTTCTTTCCTAAGAAGGTGGCAGGGCTTGATTTGAATTTTCAAAAGGCCTCAGTGTGTTTGCTGAGCTGCTTTTTCTGCTTGCAGATTCAGTCACTCAGGTGAGCTCAGGCCATAGTCTGTAGTTTTCAATAAATCTGTCATTATGTGTCAAAATAACATGTTGAAGATGGATTTGGGATTTTGAGTAGCATTTGGGTGAGGAGAAACCTGAGCTTCTAAATACCTTGGGATTTTAAAGGTTTGCACATAAAAGTTGATTTTATTGTGAATTTAGACATAGAAATCAAGCAAGCAGAGCTGTCCTATCTAGTGTGTGTCAAGCATGAAAGCAGTTCATCTTTTGCTTCAAAAGGGCCAAAGCCAAACGGCTCTGTATTCTGCATTAACAAGGTTTCAGTCCTTGTTTCATTCCTGCCTGTGAAGAGGCCACACAGATAAAATCAAATTGAACCATTCGCTCAGACAGAGAGCATCAAATTCACTCCCTTGCAAAGTGCCAAAACATAAATCCCATGAGATTTTCCTGCTGCCACATAGGACAAGAGAGTTAGCATCACTCTTGGTGTGCAGGCTCCTTTACTCTAGATGTCAGAAATGGCCCCAGCTGAAAATTCCAAGTTATATTTGTGTTTTCTTTTGCAGGAATCAAGATTGACTTATGCAATAACACTTGCCATCAAATGGCCAAGTAAGTGCAGACAAGAGGCTGAGTCACCCACATGTGTTTGTGTGAGTTTTACACAGAGGTGATTCTGGCTTAGGGCTTGGCAGAGGCCTGGCAGAAGGTGCCTGCTCATCAAAAATGCATAATTGTCAGTTACTTTCTTGGAACTCTCTTTGGACCTGAGCCACGTGTAGGCTCCCCAAGGATTTTGTCTGCCCGGGCATAAATCATTCTAAGTTCCTTCAGCATGTGTGGATGGCAGAAAGCAGAGATGCCAGGGTACTCCAAGGCTGGCCTTATTCATGGAGCAAATCAACCAGCCATTTACAAACTCTTTCTGCCCCTGCCAAGGAATGAAACAGGGCTGGAATGCCTCCCTCACGCTCCCTTCTCCATCCATTATCCAGTCTCCTGTTTTAGGCAGGGACCCTGCCATCCCCCTTGTACCTTGCAGAAGCTCATGGGTGTGGTGAGGGTGCACGGTGGGGGGCCTGGGCTGGACACCAGGTCCTGGCCAGCGTGACTGGAGTGTTTGGAGCTGTAAAGGAATACCTGGAATGTGCCTCCTGTGGTCATTGTGGTCTCTTGCATCTGCCAGATTTGCACAGATTTGCTTCCCAGCAGCCGAGCAAATCAGGAGGTGTTGTTAGTGATTGTTTCTCCCTGTCTTGTTTCAGCTGCCTCAACAGTTCCACAGATTCCCAACCTACCTGCTTCTGCTCTGCTGGATACACAGGGAACGGGACCCACTGCACAGGTGTGTCCAGCAAAGACAAGGTGAAATAAATGGCAGGAAGTTGCCAAAGGAAAGATCACTCTCAGCCATCCACCATGAACTCTGCCATGCTTTGGTAGAGATATTTTCCAGTCCAGAGCTTTACACATGATGCTCCTGGTGTTGCTAAAGCCTGCAAGAGAGAGAGAAAAAGGCAGGCAAGTGTAGGAGGGTAGTTCTTACTGCCTGATACACATGAATGGATTGTATTCGTTCTAGTATCACAGTATTGGTAGCAATGTTATAACAATTTTGGCCATGAATCCTTGGAATGTGAGTGTTTGGATTCCCTAGAACTTTGGGATTCTTCTATTTGCTGGCCATACCAAAATCAGGTAATAGTGCAGCAGTAGAGACAGAATGAGGTGGGATTTCAGGATACTTCACCGGAGCTACATTACAAACCTTGTTTATGTCAAAAGCAAAGAGACCAGGAGAAAACAAGTGATAAAGTTGTAACAGTCAAAACACTGGTAGAGATTCCAATTTCTTTTGGGTATTGCCCTTGTTGGAAAGTGAGTAAGGGGGGAGGGAAAAGCAAAAAAAAACCCCTCAAACATGTACATTGTTCAGGTAAATCTATTTTTTCTCATCTAACCATTAGTGGTCAATGAGCAAATGCTGTGAGGGAAAGATTTCCAATTTGGAGGTTACTTAAGCTCAGCTTATTTACTTGGACTGACCTGTCTCAGGTCTGGATGAGGCCCCATGTCCTTAAAAAACCAACAGTTTCATTGGGAAACAAAGGGATTTTAACAAGATGTTGTGATTTTGTTAAGATAGATGATCATTCTGGCACAGTTGACCATTCCTAGGTGTTCTGAGCTGATTCTGCTCCTCTTGGTTTTGGTCACAGAAATAGATCCGTGCACTATCGACCACGGTGGCTGCTCCACGCACGCTGTGTGCACCAAAGTGTCCCCAGGAGAGAGAACCTGTGTTTGCAAGGAAGGCTATGCTGGGGATGGGACACTCTGCATGGGTGAGTGCTCAGGGTGTGTTTTGGGGGCAGCAGAGAAGCAGCATCAATACTAAGGGGAGTTTCAGACTAGAACACCAGTGTTTTGGTCTCGGACAAAAAGATCCTGCAAGGTTTCTTGCTCTTACGCATGTCATGGAGAGGCCCAGAGACAGAGGATGAGGGCAGTCTCCCACAGTGGTGCTCTGGAGGAAGATGGAGCTAGGGGGAGTCCAGTCCTCTCATATTCTGTAAAGTACACCCAGACAGGCTTGGAATTTTCCGTGGGCAGATTTGTCACAGCTCAGAGACCCACATGTGTCAAGAGTAAACTTGCAGTTGCACCCTATTCCTTTGCTATCACAAGACACTTTCCCAGGAAAGTGTTCCCCAAGCTGGAAAAGTTCTCCCTGTTGCTTTCCCAATACCTCTTTGGATCACCAGTTCCCAGCTGCCTTGAGCAGCCCTCAGCAATAACTTGGCCTTATTTTTTTGCTGCAGAAGTTGATCTCTGTCTTGAAAGCAATGGGGGCTGCCATACCAACGCAGAGTGCATCAAAACAGGCCCAAAGAAGGTGAGTGTGTAGGGTGGATGTCAGGGCAACATTGTTATGGAAGTTGCCACAGCTGTGTAATTCTCCTAGAGACAATCCTGTCCATTGCAGTGCCTTGCTTTGTGCTTACTCCCTTCCATGTAGAGAAGGTTCCTTGGAAGAGCATGAAAACATTGCTGTTTCCATGAGAGCAGATGGCTTTGCTGGCCAGAGGCTAAAGGCAGTCTCAGGCTGTATCTGTTGTGGACACAAGCTTGGTTATTCATGGAGGCAGCAATGGGTGCTACACCCCATGCCTTCTGTCCAGGGCAGCCCTTGTGTGTTTCCTTTATTGGGTCCAAGTTTGAGCCCAAGACTCTGTTCTCCCTCCAGGTCGCCTGCAACTGCCTGCCTGGTTACAGTGGGAATGGTGTGAGCCAGTGCAACCCCATCAACTTGTGTGAACAGGTATGTCTGCATTTGGCTGCTTCCAGAGGTGAAGGCCACAGCCTGGAAGTGTTCCCTTCTCCCAAGAGTTAACAGCAGGAACAGCATTAGCCTGGTTGGTTGGAGCTGAAGTCTTGCCTTTCCACACACTGAAGGATTTCCTTGTGTGTTTGGTCTCCATTGCCTCCTGCAGTCACTTGCAGTTACATCAGTCACCCAGCATTCCCTCAGGGTGGAAAGAGGGACATAGGGTTGGAGGCATGTGGGCTTTTTCCTTTGTGTCCATTCCATGTGGGATGTGCTCAAAAGCCTCAGTGTTCTGTGCTCACGGCATCGCCGCTATGTCAAACTGTCCCTCTGAATCAGGGGCTTTGTCAGGAGCTCTGCGTTCCAAAGTGAGGTGTAAAAGCCTTATTTCATGGGAGGACTTGGTGCTGGGAAGCCCTTGAGAATTTGGGTGAGGTTTATTCTAAGGCACTAAACAGGGGGGAGGGATGGCTTCCTTTCACTGGGCTGGATAGAGTTTGCAGTTCCCACATGCAAGCAGCAGTTCAGGTGGTTGGAGAAGCCCCTCCAAGCAGCCTTTTGCTTTCCCTGCCAGAACAATGGAGGCTGCAGCCCCTTTGGGCTCTGCAAGTACACAGGCCCTGGCACTCGGAACTGCTCCTGCTCCTGGCACAGCATTGGAGATGGCTTCACCTGCCGTGGCAAAGTGCATCAGGTGAGAGGCGTGTGCTGCACCTTCTGTGTCCCCTGCCCTGCAGCAAACCACTCCCTCCTCTCCAGAGGGTCAGCAGATCTTGGTGTCACATTGACTCGGGTGTGGTGTGGGAGAGGAGACAGGTGCTTTGAGCAAACTCTCCATAAATCACAGGTGTGTTTGGTGTGCCAGCTATGGGAGAGAATCATGGCAAAGTGACTTTGCTCCAAAGGGAAGGAACAATCTACTGCTGTCGGCAATACTGGCCATACCTCCAGGGGACTGCTTGCTTCATGTCATAAACAAATGGGAGTGATCTTTTTTCCCAAGGCAAATCACTTCTGCCCGGTGAGATGAGGGCAGGTGGCCATGCCAGGACTTGGGACCCACTCTGGAGGGCAGCAGTCTATGTCCAGTTCTCTTGCCAGTACAGTGGCTGTCCTTGGGCAAGCTGGTGACCTTTTCAGGCAGTGGCAAATAAAAGCTTGTGCCCACAGCAGAGCCACAAGAAAAGAGACAGACTGTGTGTGCCTCTGCTCTTACTGAAAGTCAGTGTGGTGAGGAGAGGGCGTTTGCCTTGCTGGAGTATGTCTGCCCCCTGGGCAGCATCCCAGAACTGGCAGTGGCAGCACAGTGAGATTAAAGCAGAGATTTTGTGGAGCCCTTGAGGTGTCCCATGAGCACAGGGCAGTTACCCACAAGACAGGTACTGCAGGACCAGCCAGCTTTCATCTTCTGTCCATCCTGCAGCACTTGTGAATGGTGCAGGCAGAGCTCACTGCAGCATCCATGTCATCTGTGCCTGCAGAGCTGGTGAGGGAGGAGGGAAGATCCCTGTGGTGTGTCAGGAGAACTGGTGTCTCTTTGGGGTGGGAGAGTGACCTGGAGTGGAAGGAGCAGGTCACTCTGCTGGTTGGTGAGGAGCAAGTGGAAGGGACCCTGCTAACACCAGCTGATTCCCTTTGTTTAAGGAGCTCGGAAGGATTCCAGATGCATCCATGTTCTTCAGGATGATACAGGTTGGTGACAGCTTTGTCCTTCTCTCTGTGTAGTAAATCCCACCTAGGGCTTGCTGCAAAGGGTCTTGCTAACTGGAACAATGTTTTCTGCTTCCCTTCCCACAAATTCTCTTCTAACATAGGCAGAAAGCATCAAAGAACTCAGCGGGGCAGGGCCTTTCACTGTCTTTGTCCCACAGACAGATTTCATAGGAAACACCACAGTGGTAAGTGCTCTCCCATGCCAAGCTCTGTCAGGTGTTTGACAGCTCCAGTTGTGGCAATGTGCCCCCTGGGACTATTCTGCCTAGTGAATCAAGGCAAAGGGGCTGCACCATGGAGAGTTAAAGGCATCCCCTGTTCTCCATCAGTGCAAAAGCAGAAGTTTGAAGGCATCTCACTGAGGAGACAACCTGGACAGGGGTGGACATATCTCCTCTTGTAAGGAGGCCCTTGTTGGAGATGATGTCCTGTGGGCCTCAGAGGCACTGTGCCAGATCAGTGGTGTATGGTGGCTTTGGTGCCCATGGGGCTGGTAACAGACCCCTTACTCCTTCTCAGGAATGAGACAATGGCAGCTTTTTGGTGTCAGTGGAATGGAGTATCCTAACCCCATCACTGACTAGTCAAGCTGGTTGAAATTTCCCAAAGCTCTCAAATGGTTTTGTGCCTTCAGTGTATTTTGGGGGGACCATCTTCCCTGCAGGGGTGAGTCAGAGGGAACTCAGGCAGTCTCCCTCAACAGGGCTGGGGGCCCTGTGTGCAAGGCAAAGTGCCCCAGTGTGACCTCACTCCTGTTTTCTGTCTGTAGTTTGAGGAGTGGAAGAGCAGAGGTCTCCTGCGGGACCTGCTTCGCTACCACATGGTGGGCTGCCAGAAGTTGCTCTCCAGTGACCTGGAAGGCCAGGAGTCCCTTACATCTTTATCTGGCCACAAAATAAAGATCACAGTGACCGAGGTACTTCCCTTTGCTGTCCCATTTGTCAGGATGCCACTTTTCCTGTCATGTGAAGGCACTGTGGTTGTGGCAAGTGACTTGCCCGGGGCCCACAGACACTCCCAGGGTGCTGCTGTGGCTGGTGCAGGCCTCAGCAGGTCCCCTCTCTCGCAGAATAGCATCACTCTCAATGAGGAAGCCAACGTGGTCACGAGTGACATCGTGGGTGTGAACGGGGTCATTCACTTCATCAACAAGATCCTCATTCCCAGTGACCTGGTGGGCCGTAACATTTCCTCAAAGCTCTCACAGGTAAGGCTGGAGCTGTGCCCTGGTGTCAGGGCTGTGGTGAGCTCAGGGACAGGATCTCTCTCCCAGGAGTGCTACCTCTGCCCAAAGCTGCCTGGGCTGCTCTTCCTGTCCCTGACTACCTAGGGGTTGTCTGAGGCCACAGATTTGGCTCGTGAAGGTGACAGCATTTGTGGCATAGCCATATTTGGAACATAAGGAGCCTTTTCCATCACAAGGGAACAACAGTTCTGGGTGTAGGCAGGAGGATCTTGTCCCATGCCAACCATCACACTCCTTTTCCAGCACAGAGCAGGCTGCAGTACAAGTTTGCCAATGCCTCTCTGTGACTCCTTAAGCAAGCATTAGGGGCTCATAGAGCCTGCATTTTACAGAATAGAACATATTTTTCTGTGCAGCACAACAGAGTGCTGGAATTCATCCTAGCTCCTGCCATAGCAGTGTCTATCCAGGATGAATCAGAAAAGTGGTTCATTCAGTGGCTGCTGAATGCCAGCCCTTTCCAGGCCAAATCATCAGCATGATGGTGACAGAGATAAACTTGTGTTTAGCTACTGTAGTTGTTGCCTGTCTGGTTTCTCCCCTGCATTGCTGGTCCTGGATGGGGAACCCTTGGTGTCACTTGTTTGCTTTCCTCCCTCTGCAGGAGAACATCACGGACGTGGCCGAGGCCTTTGGGTACACCATTTACAGCAAGCTGCTGCAGGTGAGCCGCTGCCCTGCTGCTCTGGGGGAGGCGCTGTGTGCCTGTGCACGGTCAGCGTGGGCTCGGGGCTTCCCCTTTGTGTCCCTCTGCTGTCGGGCAGGACGCGGAGCTGCTGCCGCTGCTCGGTGACCCCGTGCACAGACCCTTCACGCTGCTCTGGCCCACGGACGCCGCGTTCAGCGCCCTCCCGGAGAAGCGGCAGAAGTTCCTGTACCGCAGGGAGCACCGCGACGTGCTGGCCTCCTACCTCAAAGCACACATGATCAGGGACACCAAGGTAAAGGTGACAGCACACAGGCTTGTAGCTGCCAGGGCTGCACGAGGTGCCACTGTCTGCTGTGGCTGTGCCAGACTGACCTTGCCATATATTTTGCTGCCACAGAACACACAGCATATCAGTTGTCTTGAGAAGACCCAAAGCTGTTTGAGCAGTTGAGGCACCTACAGAGTCATTGTGAACCTCTGGTGGCTGAGCTGAAACATTCTGTCATCAGCTTCTGGGGAGCTGCAAGGCTCACAAACAGGCTCTTGTGTACAGGGGTATGAACGAGGGGAGAATCCAGCTGAGCAAAGCCAGGCCCTGCTTTTTCACACTGGCCTCTCATTGTGCAGGAATCTGGGACTAACCCAGCACAGTTGTGCTGTGCCACCCACACCAGCTTCAGGGACTGCCACATCAGACCCCTCTGAGGCTGGCCACTGACCCCTGTCCTCACCATGTCTTAACATGAACTGCCAGTTTTGCCAGTCTCTCCTTCACATTCTTCTTTTTCCCACTTAGATTGTTGCTGGTAACATGCCCCAAGTTGAAACCATACGGACCATGCATGGCTCCACCATCTCATTCAGCTGCAGCAAAGCCCACGTGGTGAGTGTTGGTGATTCCAGGCTTGGCTTCCCATGGAGCAAGTGTCCCTGGGCAACTGTCACGGGGCAACTGGTGCTTCTGGCAGGGAGTGAATGCCGAGCTGGGGTGCTTGCAGGCTGGGACACCCCATTCCCTGGCTACAGCTGGGCTGTAAAGAGGCACAAGGCATGGCCAGCTGGCAGGGAAGTGCAGAGGTGTGTGTGTACCTGCACATGAATGTCATAATGACCTGGCTGCATGGTGCCACAACCTTTAGAGAGCATGGGCTGCATGGACAGAGGCCATCCTTAGGAGAGGTGGCTGTGAAAGGCGTTTAGTGGGAAGGGTGGTCAAGGACGTGCACAGAGATTTTGGAGTTCTTGGAGTGATTAAGAAGCCATGGCAGCCAAAACCGAGCAACTTTTACAGCCAGGATGTAGGATGTGCCAGAATCACAAGTTGCTTTCTTCCTCTGTTAGGGGGAGATTCTGGTGGGGAACGGCGATGCCACCATCATCCAGAGGCACATGGAGTTCAATGGGGGCATTGCTTATGGCATTGACAGATTGTTGGAGCCACCAGATCTGGGATCTCGGTGTGACGAGTTCACCTTTGTTGAGCTGCAGGTAAGCACCTGTGATGAGGTGAATGAGGATCTGGGCTGCCCGTGCAGCCCTGTGCCTGGGAAGAGAGTTGTCTGGAGGGCTTGCTGCTCTGCCTTGGCAAAGCTCTGAGCAGCCAAGAGAGGCAGCAGCACATATTGAGTTGTTGTGAGGTTTCTTTCTCCCCTCCACAGGGATCTACAGAGAGCTGCGGACTCTGTGGCTTCGAGCCACCCTGCCCTGCTGGCTCCGTTCAACGGGTAAAGCTCACAGCTTTGTCACCAGGGAGGCCTGTCAGGGGACTAATGACAACACCCATGTGCCCCTCATGTTTTAGCAGCAAGATGAAGGCCCACCTGCGTGTGGCAAGCCCTTGGCTCAGTCACACAGTCCATGCCTTGCCCCAAGTCATGCAGGAGCTGGGCTGAAAAATATGGGGTCCAGTGGTCTTTGCTGGGTCAGTCTTATGTGGGTGACAGTGGCACAGGGGTCCCTCCAACAGCACTAGGGGTGGCTCTGGGTGCTTTATAGCAAAAGAGCTCAGCCTGGGAGTGGCTCAGGGATCCCATGGTGAGCAGCATTGGGAGGCAGTGGCTGTACCCCATTCTCACTGCTGGCTTCTGGCATGTCCCTGAGGTTCCTCTGGGGCTCCATTGTCACCAGCCCCAGCACATGTTAGGAAGCCTCTGTGACTTGTCATAAAACTGAATGAGTGGCACAAGAAAAGTCACGGTGAGTTGTCAGTGACCAGTGTGGCAAACTCTGTGTTTTGCCTGTTTCCTCACAGGGGGAAACCAGGCGCTGCTACTATTACGGAAACCACCTGCTGAGGAACACGTTCCTGTTCCACCGCAACTCCCTGCTGCGGCCGGCGTGGCCACACACCCCGTGGGACCCCTTCAGAAGACACTTCTCTTCCAGGGGGCCTCTGAGACGAGGCTGCAGGAGGAGCTGCGTCTCCAGCCAGTGGGTCCCGCAGTGCTGTGCAAACCACTATGGCCGGGACTGTCGGGGTAAGAGCCACGCCCCCCTGTCCCAACCCGGCCCTGTCCCCTGCGGGAAGGTGACATTACTGGCTCAGCACGTCCGACATCCATGAGCGTGCTTCCCTGGAGAAGGGTGGGCAAAACCCCAGGCAGGGAGCCCCAGCCTGTAGAGGGTGCAGGGAGCGATACCCTGCGACTGTGGCAGGGAGGTCCCTTTCCTTGGAGAATGTCTTGTCTCTGTGAAGAGCCCTGGGCACAGGGCTGCTGGGGGTGGCTGTCAGATATGTTACTCACCTCTAGATGTTGTCAATCTCAACCATTCCCTAGCATCTGTCCTCTGCCCTCTGTGCCATGGGCAGCTTTCACGCCCTTGGGTGAGTCTGCTGTTAGTGAGGGGCAGGACAGCACAGACTCAGCACATCACAACAGGGCTTCTTCCCAGGCTGGAAGCTGGGCCAAATTTGTTTCTCTTGCCCGATTCATGAGTTTTCCTGTCATGGGATGTCCCCAGCACTCAGTCCCCAGACTGCTGAGCTGCCTGTGGTCCGAGCACCCCGTGAGCAGCAGCTCAGGGGCACCTGGTGTACGGGGTGGGGGGGGCAGCGGGTGGGTCCCATCCAGCACAGGGTCCCTTTGTCACCAGAGCCTCACTAAGGTGCCCCATTTGCAGCATGCCCAGGAGGGCTGGAGGCGCCCTGCAACAACCGTGGGACCTGCGATGACAAAATCGGCGGCTCAGGGATCTGCAACTGCAGCCAGGAGTTCATCGGGACGGGCTGCGAGCTCTGCGCGCCCGGCAGATTCGGCCCGGAATGCCGAGGTACCGCGGCTGGGCGGGGCAGCAGCACGGAGGGGCTGTGCAGGGGCTGTGGCACAGGGACCTGCAGGAGAGGGGGGAGGTGCTGGGCTGGCCCCCTTGCAGCACACGGCTGATAAGGCCACAGGGTCTAAGAGTCCTCCTCGTTTGTCGAGCACAGCTGTGAGCCCCAATGTGGGAGAAAGTATTTCACTGCTCTGTGAGCTGGGGGACACAGAAGTTGTGATGAACCCTGTACAGAAAGAGCATCACATGGGATATGCTCGGCAGGGACCTGTGCCCATGTGAGACAAAAGCAAAGGGAAAAGAGAGTCCTCCATCCTCCCATTCCAAACTGGGCCTCACGGGGGTCTCAAGGAATGTTTCAGAGTGAGAAACACATTCCAGAAATGCCCAGGGGAGCGGAGTGATGGGGTATTGTGGGTGCAGAGGCTTCTCTTCCTCTGTGAAGGGCGTGTGTGACAGGGGGCCAGGACTGGCAGGAAGGGATGTGTTGGGCTCCTGTGCCCCCCTACACACCTGCCCACAATGCCACATTTCTGCCACGTGGCTGTCCCAGGGCCTTTCCAGCAAGGCATAAATGCTGTGTTTGTCCATTCCTCACAGAGTGCAACTGTACTGAGAATGGTGTGTGCAATGGAGGCCTGCACGGTGATGGCTTCTGCTTCTGTGCCGAGGGCTGGACTGGGGACCGCTGTGAAATCAGACTGGGTGAGGGGTGCTCAGCTATTCCCTGGGACCCACCTGCTATTCCCTGGGACCTGCTACCACACAGCTGCTTTCCCAGGAGCTGGGTAGTTCAAGCAGCTGTTCAGAAATATCTCCAAAAAGGAGCTCTCAGTTGTGAGGCTCATCCCAAAATCTGCTATGTGCTGCTGAATTTCACAAGGGTTGGGGTGGTGAGGAAGGGGCAGAGGAGAAAAGCTCTACTGTATCATGAACAAGTCCCTGAGCTGAGAGGTGCTCCAAGAAGGGCTTGAGGCTGAGGTGAAGATCTGAGGTTTGTTTGATGGAGTAACAAACCTCTGTGTTTGGGCAAGGCACCTGCAGAAGAGAACGGGGAGAGGGAAAGAGGTGGGAGTGTGGGGCAGGTAGCCTGGGGCAGAGGCTCGTGGTGGCAGCCGTGCGGTCACAGCCCTGCAGTCACTGTGAGCCGGGCATGTTCTGGTTTCAGTGGTGGCACCCACCTGCTCTCCCCCGTGCCACGCCCAGGCCGTCTGCCGCGCCGGCAACCTCTGCGAGTGCGACCCGCACTACGAAGGGGACGGGAGAACGTGCTCAGGTACGGGGCAGCCACGGGGGCTGGGCTGGAGGGGTGGCGGGCAGGGGGGAAGCGGGCAGGACAGCAGGTGACCTTCTGCTGATGGCCATGTTGGGGTGACAACTGGCAGGACAGCCAGGCTGACCCCCAGGACACCTCATGAGATGGTTTAGTTAACCCAGGACTTCCCTCCCGCAGTGATGGACATGTGCAGCCAGGACAACGGGGGCTGTGCCAGGCACGCACAGTGCTCACAAACGGGCGTGAACGTGTCCTGCGCCTGCGCCCCCGGCTACAGAGGTGACGGCTACATCTGCGAGCCCATCGACCGCTGTGCCGACGGCAGGAATGGGGACTGCAGCGAGCACGCCCACTGCATCAGCACCGGCCCGGTGAGCACGGCCTCTAGGGCTGGGGACACACGCGTGCCTGGGAGAACCACCCAGCTGGGTGCCCTGGGACAGCCACGTGACAGTGTCCCTGCTACTGCAGTCCCCTGCCCCTCGTCTCCGGTGCCCTCAGCTGCTGTGCTCACCCTGCCGGTGCCTACCACCAGGCAGGGGCTGTGCTGCTGTGATAGTTCTGGAGATGTTTTGCTGAGGCTGCTTTTCCCCACTCCTCTGCCTAAGGAGCAAAAGCTGTGTCAGTTGTGTCATTCCTGGTCTGGTTAGGGGGTTCCTGGATGGTCCTTCAAGGACAATGCTGGCCATTTTTGCAGAGGAACCAAAGCTGATCACCACAGGCCAGAAGATGGGACTAGGAGCATGGTGTAGTGCAAGAGTCAGGAGCCATGTACCTCAAAGCTCAGCTCAAACAGCACGTGCCAAGGACTCGATGTGACGTTGCCTGGGTGTGGGGGTAGGACAGGCCACGTGGCCTTTCACAGCTTTGTCACAGCCCCAGCAGGCTGTAGCGGCATTCTGAAGGCTCATCCCCATCTCCACAGGGATGTGAGGATCCCCAGCTGGCATCTGTGTGTTTGCACTCACACAATTGCCACTCTTCCCCTGTGCTGCAGAACGAGCGGCGCTGCGAGTGCAAGCAGGGCTACGTCGGTGATGGGATCCAGTGCCTGGAAGAGGTCGTGCCCCCCACGGACCGGTGCCTGGAAGACAACGGGCAGTGCCATCGGGAGGCCATCTGCACTGACCTGCACTTCCATGGTGAGTGTGCTCAACCCTGCGGGGCAGGGATGGTGTTCCATGGAGAGGCCACATTCCCTCATCCTTCACCTTTGGCCTGCAGCTCCCCTCAGGAGAGCTGGAGGGTGGGATGGCCAAGGGGACAGGGACTCATCTCTGTAGTGTGGCGTGTTTTTCACATTTCCCTTTTCCCTGCATGTCATGTGGGGAGAGCGAGCCATCCTTGTCTGCTCCCATGTGACGTGGCCTCTGGTGGCAGTGGCTCCCGTGTGGAAGGCGAGAAGCTCAGAGGAAGCCTCTCCCTCACTTGTGCCTTGTCCACATCCCACCCTCCTTGGCAGTGCTGCCCACGGTCACACAGGGACCCATGTGGCTGCCCAGGGAGGTGGCTCAGTGTGTGCTGGACTGATGCTCCTGGGCTTCGGTATTTTGCAGATAAGACCATGGGTGTGTTTCACCTGCAGTCACCCCGAAAAAAGTACGACTTCACCTACGAGCAGGCTCAGGCAGCCTGTGCTGCAGAAGGCGCTTCCCTGGCCACATTCCAGCAGCTGGCAGCAGCGCAGCAGGTCAGGGCAGGGGTGGCTCTGTCCCCTCGTGGGGCTGGGACAGGCCATGCATCTCCTGGGGCCTGGGCCAGCCTAGGGGTGGCATGTGGGTGGGTGACCTTTCAACCCCTCAACCAGGCCTTGTTTGCTCAATCTACATCCATTAAACAGGAGGGCTGGTGGGTCTTGCCAGGCACACTGGGATGGGACTTGTGACTGTGCCCAACACTTTGGGTGTTTGGGATATATTGGATGAGGCACAATGGGAATGTTCACATTGGGACAGAAAACCTGGGAGAGAGCTATTTTTAATCTAATAATTGATTTTCCTCTTCTAGATGGGATTCCACCTGTGCTTGGTGGGTTGGCTGGACAATGGCACAGCTGGATACCCCACAGCCTACCCCAACCCCAGCTGTGGGTCCAGCCGTGTGGGCATTGTGGACTATGGCTCCCGAAGCAACCTGAGCGAGACCTGGGATGCGTTCTGCTACCGGGAGAAGGGTGAGTGGTGCCAGCACTTTTCCTGGGGACAGTCCTGCTGGGCACAAGAGCTGTGTCAGGGCAGCAGGCAGGGAACTGCCCTGGTGCATGAGGGCAGGCAGGGAACACCCCCTCTCCCCACGCCCATGTCCAGAGGGAACGTGATGAGGGTATCCAGAAATCAAAAGGTGGTTGGTGCAGCCAGCACTGGTGAGTCCAATCACACCCTGGTGTTCCTTTGCAGATGTGACCTGCACGTGCCGTGATGGGTTTGTGGGAGATGGGTACTGGTGCAGTGGGAAACTGCCCGATGTGCTCGCAGACCAGGACCGCTTCTCCACCTTCTATTCCGTAAGCGACGCTCTCCTGGTTCTGCAGCAGCAGCAAGGCAGAGGGAGGGATCAGCTGGAACAGGGAGGAGCTGGGGTTTGGTCTGTGTGCACGGTAGAGGCTACAGACACAGAGGGAGTTTCTTTCCAGGGCTGGGGGGTTCCTGGGCTGGGGAAGGTGATGGCATTGTGCTGCCAGCAATGTGCTGATGGGAAAGATCTCCCATCTCTTCCAGATGTTGCTCAATTTTGCCAATGACACAGAAGAAGGACTGGATTTTTTCATGTATTTGTCTGATGTCTCTGCTCCCAAAACTCTCTTTGCCCCTCTGAATTCTGGCTTTGCAGACAATGAGGTAAGTAAGCAGGGATGAACTATTAGAGCCCCAGAGGAGAGCAGATGTCACCAAAGCTGCCAGGAGAGTGTGAAATAGTCTGGGGAAGGAGGAGGAATGTGGGTCAGAGAAGACCAGTGGATTGGAGGTCTCCAGTCCAACCATTCCCTCAGAAGAGCCATTTAGGTCAGGGTGCTCAGAGCCTACTCCAGCTGAGCTTTGGCAATCCTAAGGGTGGCAAATTCCCTCTGCTCTGCACAGTCATTCTGTGCTATCTGTGAATGGAGCTGTCTGTGGCCATGGAGAGAGTCTAGGCTTGGCTGGGGGGCTGCACAGTAGCAGAGAGACCAGCTCATCCATTTCTCACCCTTATGCACTGGTGCTTATTCAGACACTGACAGGAGAAGAACTGAAGCTCCACGTGTCATCCAGCAATGTCATCCTCTTCAGCTTCAACCTCACAACAGGCACCGTCATCCCCTCCCAGTCAGGATACGACCTCCATGTATCAGACCTCCCAGCGAGCAACAGTACAAAGCACTCAGTAGGTTTAGCCTTGGCAAAGGGCAAAAAAAGCCACAAGTTTTCACCACATCTCTTTTGAGACAGGGAATGATGGGGAGCCTTTCTGGGCAGGTGACATCATCTGTGTCCTGTGCTGCAGGACGCCAAGGGGATCAATGACACGATGATTGTGGAGTGGGACATCATAGCTTTCAATGGCATCATTCATGTGATAGCAGAGCCACTGAGGATCCCACTGCCCCTTGTTCACCTTGGCCAGGTGAGTCTGGGGCATGAACAGGGCTGGCATCAAGCCTGGGGATGATGTGACAGAGTCACCCCAAGAACTGGCCTTGTCCTCTGCTCTCTGGCATGGCTCATTTTGGGACGGCTGCCCACGGTGCCACTGGGGAGCAGCAGCAGGGGCGGTGCCATCGCTGTGGCGGGGCAGCGCCGTGACGGGGCCGCTGTTTTCGGCACAGGTGAACGGTGCGGCGCAGGGGTCGGGCTCCGTGGCCACGGGGACGTTGTCAGCGCTGTGCTTCGCGCTGGCATTGGTTGCGGGTGCCGGCGTCGCCTACTACTGGGTGAGAAGGCGGCGGCAGCAGGGGCAGTTCGGGTACTATCAGGTACGGGCGAGCTGGGGAGCGGGACGGGGGGCGAGGGCGGTGGATGGAGCCGGGGGGTCGGGCGGATC
>VZSE01000989.1:659597-686803 GCA_013398275.1 Promerops cafer | reverse complement strand
GCCCCGCGCTCACGCCGCGCTCTCTCCCCCGCAGGACCCTCCCCTGGCGGACGCCGGCACCGACCCCCGCGGGTTCCCGCAGTGACCCCGCGCGGCCCCGAGCGGAGCGCACCGCGCCGCGCCGCCGGGAAATAAACAGCTCAGCGCCACCGGCTGTGCCCGCGCCTGCCTTGCCGCCCCGGCCTCCCACCGCCCGCCCCGCCGGTACCGGCCGCCCCCAGCAGGTGGGAGCTCCAGCCCCTTCTCGCCCCCGCCCAGCGCCTGTCATGGCCTCGTACGAGTTGGTGCCTGCCCAAGCCTCCAGCATCCAGGGCTCAGTTCAGCCGCTCCCGGGGACGTACGGCCCTCAGCGTT
The DNA here is from genome assembly GCA_013398275.1 of Promerops cafer. NCBI lineage: Eukaryota > Metazoa > Chordata > Aves > Passeriformes > Nectariniidae > Promerops > Promerops cafer. The sequence goes on along the minus strand of VZSE01000989.1, from coordinate 686,449 downwards.
CACGTGCAGCATCCCCCGGGGCCCGCCGGGCCTCGCTCCAGTGCCCTCACACTGCCCCATGGTCAGGTACGAGTCACGTCAGCCACCACGCCACGCACCCTTTCCGGGTGCCGCCTGCCTGCACACCGCTGTAAGGGCACCGACTGCTCCATGCTGAACGCCTCCCATCCCTGCGGCCGCCCCGGCTGCCGTTGGTCGCGCCCCCAGGGCAGGCAGAGGAGCGCCGCTGAGCGCAGTGAGCGGGTTAGTCAGTTAGTTACACATGCGGCAGACGTTTATTGAGCTACACGCTACACACAGCACAAAGACAAGTGCCACGTGCACCTACTACAGGTGTTTGATTAGAGCAGCCACATTAGTTAACGGATTGTCCAAGCCACTGAGTCGAGCACAAGGCATCTTGAAAGTGGGCGACAGGCTGGCACATGGCACAAAGACAAGGCAGTGACACACAAGTGACAGGCTGACAGGCCAGCCTGGCACAGCACTGGGGAGGAACATGCAGGAGAAGAGAGTGTGTGTGTGTGTGTGTGTGTGTGTGTGTGTGAGTCACTGAGGGTTGCTGACACACACAGCACCTTTCTCTGAGTCACAGGTCCTGGCACAGGGTCCTCCGCACTGCCCTGGTTCCTCTTCCTCAGCTGTCCCCACACTGACACGCCCAGCCCTTACAGCCATCACCACGCCCCGTGCTCACACGCCCCAGGTGCCCAGCTCCCTCCAAAGGCCCAGCCCCTACCTACTCTGCAGTCACTCATTCACCTCCTCTGTGCCTGCTCACTGCCAGGCCCTCCTTTCTCTGTTCCCTCTCTCCTCCTTGTCACCTCAACACCGACTGCCCCTGAGCAAGCTGGCACTGTCACCCTTGTTACCATCTGCAAATGGTGCAGCAGTGAGGAGTGAAGGAGGACCAAGGCAATCGCTATCCACCCCTTCATCCTATAGCCATCCCTTCCCACACAACAAGCAGCTTTCTGAGGGCATGATCTCCTGTCTCTCAGGAGAATCAGAGTAGCACAAATTCCCAAAACCCCCTCCCCACCTCACCTGCCCTCTACCCTTCCCCAACACCCTGCATGGCCCTGGGGCAGTCTGAAGCCTGGGCAGGACCAGCAAGGCCCTGAGCCAGGTGCAGAGCCCACTTTCTGCACGTCACATCGTAAATCAGCTCTCACCTTCCTGGGCCTCCTGTCACACTTGTTCCATCCTATAGACTCTGGCATCACTATTAGCATCTCTTTGCTCTTCCTCCTGCTGAGGAGGCACCACAGGGCTTTGCCTGGCCATGGTCCCCATAGCACTTCACCACTTGCCCCCTCCCCAAACATCCTCACCTGCCCCTCCAGCCACCTTAGGCCACATCTCAGCGAAGACAGATGGAAGATCATCACCTCTGCTGCCAACCCTGCACTTTCCCTGAAGGGCTGAACACATCCCTCTGCAGCTCACAACAGACCACACCACATCAATTGCCAAAATATTGATGTCACCTAGCAACAAACCCAAAAATACCAACAGTGTATGCCTTAAGCTTTCTCAAAAACCAGCTATGTCCCCAAACAGTAACTTTGAGACTCTGCAACGTACTCCCACACCCAAGGCTTGCACATCCTGCCCAGTGACCTAGCAGAGTCCCCAGCTGCACAGACCAGTCTGGTGGGGAGCGGGATGGGGCTGAGGCTGCTGCTCAGGTAACACTGCTGATGCTTTGTCATGTGATCCACTCAGTGATGGCCTTGAGTGGTTGCCCAGCTGGCAGCCATGACCCTCCCTGTCCATCTGCAGAGTCACTCATGCTGCAGTCCCAGGCTATGGGGCAGCTATAGAACTGACACACTTTGTCACACCTCCCATGGGTTGTTCTCACCAAGCCCTGGAGATGTGGAGGTCCGTGCCTGAGCCATTTGTCTGGGCACAGAGCCGAGAGGGGCAGTGTCCCACCACCAGCACTGGCCCCTCCATCTCACCTACTCCTAGAGAGAACTCCCTGCACAAGCACCCATCCTCTGCCCAGCCTGCAATGCACTTCAGGGAAAGGGATGGAGCCAGTGAAGGGAGAAAGTAAACACACCATCTACACACATACGCAAGTGTCAAACGCCCTTTAGTGGTAGACAGAGGTGCTGCTGGCCGAGCGGCCGGTCCCACTCCAGCCCCGCCTGTGCTGCTGCTGCCTGCAGTACCTGCCCTTCACCGGATGTGCACCATCTCCTCCAGGAAGGGGGTTTTCATGCAGCCCGTGCAGAGCTGATCCATCCAGAGTGGAGCCTCGTGCTGCAGAGGGGTGCGCCGGGGGTAGAAGGTGAAATTCACATCGTAGTTGAGCAGGCAGCTGATGGAAGCCATGTAGATATCAGAGAACCGCACCAGCCGACGGGAGAAGTACGTGGGGTTGTGGAAGGTGCGGAAGATGCTTCCAAACTGGGGGTTGAACAGGTTCTTCGTCAGAGACCTGAGAAGAAAGAGATGGTGGTCTGTAGCTGAAACTGTGGTCACAGATTATTCCTACTCCCTTAGCCCTGCACCACTCCACTCCCTGAGCATTAGGGGATCACCGCAAGTATGCCCTCCCGAGGCTGTGATGCAGTGAGACTGATGAAAATTCAGTACACTCTTACTCCACCTCTTACGGGCAGTGTCAGGAGCTGCAGCAGCAGACAGCCCACCAACCCCCCCCAGCACTCCCCTTTCCCCCTGCCTTCAAACCAGTGCAATCTCTCAAGCTGCAGGACTGCACTGCTGTATGGCCCCCACCCAGAGGCAAGTGACACCAAGCAGGACCAGAGTCCAGGAGCTGCAGCAGCATTGTCCCCAAAGCAGGTTACAAAACAGGGCCTGGGAGCCCCTAAGAGACTTTCATAAGTGATGGGGGGAAATGCTCACCTGATCTCTTGCCGTTCCTTCATCCACTCCAGCAATACTTGCTTTGACTCTGCATCCTGATACATCTACAAAGACAGCAGTAGAAAGCATCACATCCATCAGTCCTGCAGGCCACACCTCAGCTCCCTGCAATTTCCACTGTAACACACAAACCCAGAGCCCACTGCACCAGGAGGAGGACGAGATATTTTTGAGAACCAGGCAAGATGGTACATCCCTCATCCCCATGCTAAACCCAAAATTCAGACTCAGAAGGCAGCATATAACCTGTCCTGCTCAGCCAGGAGCTGTTTACCTGCATTCTCTCCAGCAGCCCTGTCAGAGCCTGCTGCCAGGTCAGGGAGTGCATGTACTGCTCCGTGTTTATGATCCGGATCTCCGTCTCCAGCTCAGGAACGATGGCTCCAGTCCTCCAGCCATGACGCAGCATGAGGTCCTGGAGGTCAGGGTGAAAAAACAACCAAGAATTCAACATAAAGACTGAAAGCCAAACACAACCCCGGTTCCTAGAAGAGTGGGTTTGTTCCCATTTTGCATTCTCAGGGGACAGCCATCCATGGCCCGTGCCAGTAACAACCATCTCCTGGTCAGTAGGATCAGTTGCATGAAGCACCTAAAAAGGTGGGATCAATACAAAGTGCTCTCAAATTCACTTTACCCACAGAAAGTACTTCAGGAGCCTTTTCTCCAGTGCTTGCCTCTGTCTGACAGCAGTGGGGAAGCCTGTGTGTCCTGTGGGGGCAGGCACCCAGCACAGCCCTGAGCACTCAGAGCAGGCCCTGCCTTATCCCCAGCCCAGCTGCAGCCACAGCAGCCATGTGGGATTGCTCCCTCTCACCTCACTGTAGAGCAGAGACATTTCACTCACCGCAAGGTCACTGTACAGATGGTCACCAAAGTAGAGCACTTTGGATCCACGCCAGCCCGTCAGCCTCAGGAAATCAAAGAGGTTGCCCTGCAAGTGACAGGAGCACAGAGTGAAAGGTGGGTACAGGCCACCTTACCACAGGCAGGTGTGAGCACTCTCATGGGATGTCAACCTGCTCTATGCTCCACCATCTACACCCAGAGGTTTTTGTCTTTCCCCTCCTCACTTCACTTTCTTACCATGTGACAATCCCCTATACATCCTTCAGCTTTTTTAAGGCTAGAGAAAAGGCAAAAACTCTTCCAAAGAGATTTTGCAAACAGGGAATCCAGGGGAAGTTCTAGGGCACAGCAAGTAAAGAAGACAACATGGTCTGAAAAGGCAACTAAAGGAGGCAGTTTAGAAGCCAAGAAACACCTAAATTAGAAAAGCCTGAGGATGGGCAGAAAGAAACCCAGGTGTTCTGGGTTTAGAAGTTGTTGGTCTCAGGTGATAATGATTTCACCTCACAGGGTACACCAGAGGGAAGGTGAGCACTGCCAGGCAAGGCTTTTGGAGTTAGGAGCTGTTCTATATCCCTGACCACCATCCCAACCCCAAAGATTAACAACACCCACATGTCCACAGGAATTGTTTAACCAAGCCAAAGAGCCAGGCAGCCTGCACAGATTGACAGCTGAGTAAAACAAACCAAACCCCAAAGCACCAGCTAAAGCACAGCACCAAGCAGCTTTCAAGGCTTTCCAAACATCCACACATACACAGAAGGCATTTCAGGGACTACCCTTCCATCTCCACACAAGTTTGGCACGTGAGTCATGAAAACAAAACCCACTAGGAAAGAAAATGGCCCCATCAATGCCAGCAGACCAGCACAAGCAGTCAGTGCAAACCTATGAGCCACTCAGCAGCAATCCCTCTGGCCAGCCTCCAGTGGCAGGAGGGAGCCAGCACCCCCAACCACCAGCACCAGCCTGGCCAGAGAGCCCCCAAACACAAGGCAGCCCCCCAGCAGCCACTGGCAGCTTGCTGTATGCACAGCTAAGGCTGCCCAGGACCAGGGTGCTGGGCCTTCTGTTCCTGCAGCATCCCTGGAGCTGAGCAGACTTCCCTTAACAGCACAGAAACGGGACCAGGCAGCCTCTGCACTTCTTGGACACAACGTTGCTGCTGCTCACATGAGGGCTGCTCAGGAAGCCACTGGCAGAGAAGGAAATGGAGCACAGCCTTGGAAGGAGGAGAGTCCTGTTGCAGTGCTCCAGCCACCTCAAACAGCAGCGGACCTGACAGCCAGGAAACTTGTGCTTGGAGCTTCATGGAGCCACAGACTTGTTCTGAGACCTCCAGGTCCTGTCCTTTCCCCCAAAGATCACAGATCTGGAGAGGGACGGGAGTACAAACTTGGCACATACAGAAAACACCACATCTGTTGGAACAGAGGAACTAGAGAGCATCACTTCAACAGCTCAGAGGCCTCTGGCAACATCACCAGCACAGCAAGGTCCATGGCCAGTAACACTTGCCAGAAAGAAGCATATTGTGACACGCCAAGAAACCAAAAATCCTGGGGACAGGGTGGGCTATAACCAGGATACACACTCTGTCACATCCTAACAACCACAGTTAGGCAACAACCTTAATGCAGTCAGACAAACATGATGGTGGGGAAGAACTGGAGAGGAGCCCAAAATCCTACCCAGCCCACCTTCCTTTGTCATATTTTCCCTTTCTCAGTGCATTATTCACTTGAGTGAGCAACCTGTGGCCACAAGATGTAGGTGGGTCAAGAGCAGGATTTAATGCAGCAATAAACTCCATGGGTGAGGTGTGCCTTTTCTCCTGAGGGAGCTGCTAACCCACTGGGAATGAGCTCTACTTGCATGTTCCCAGCTCTGAGCTCTTGGCAGAGGATGGGACAGCAGCCCAGCATTTGGCAGACCCACCAGACAGCGGTTTCCCAACAGCACTACTCAAGGACATGACCTACTCTGCTACAACAGGTCAGGTCCCAGCTACTTGACTGCAATCTCACTAACAGTTTCTTCCCATGGGATTGGACAGCTCAAATAACCAAGAACAAACCGTCCTAAAGCCAGAGGCAACTTGTCTCAGGGGACAGACCAGCTGCAAGGACAACACCCAGGGCAGCAAGCTCACCAGAGCTTCAGCTCATCTTCGGACATGCTGGTCCTTCCAGAAGGGCAGAGTCAGGAGCCAGGCTTTGTACTCTCTTTGATGCTTTGTACCCTATTTGATCACACTTGTTTCTTTATTCCTTATTTCTTTATTCTGCACAAGTCCACCTTTTCCAGCCTTATGGAGAACAATTTGGAGTGAGGTGTGGAAGATCTTTGCATGCACAACAGGTTTCAGAGAGCTGTGCCTTTTTAGCCTCAACTACCACACTCTTGGGAGCCCCTCCAGGACAAGAGTTTCAGGACCAGGACAATCAGAAGAGCTGAGAGAAAAGTGCACATTTGGCCATGCTGGGCAATGTCAGAGGAGAGCTCCCAGGGTGAAGGTTTCATTGTACATGGGGGCAGGGGACATTCACTGGCCCCTCCCACACATCCAGGGGATGTTTCCCCACCACCCCATCTCACACAAACAGGGCAGCAGCAGGGAAAACCCAGCCTGGCAGAGGTAACTCAGCACAGGTTCCCTTGGGCAGAAAAGCAAGTACCCCACACCTTAAGTTACCTGGCCCTGCCTTTTCCCCCTTGTCTCTGTCCTTCCATCCCAAGTACCAAGTCCATGCTGAAAGCATTTTGGGGGACAGTGTCCTACCAGGCCAGTGTGAGCTCCTGGGGACAGAGGGCATCTCCCACTGCCCACAGCCAGCACAGAGCCCAGAGCATGTCTTCTTACAAATTCCCTCTACCTACACAGATGCTCTTTTCAAGGACTTCTGTGCTTTACTTTTCAAACAGCAAACATGAACAAGTGTCCTACAGCAGAACCCATTATTTTCCCTCACCCTGACCAAGCAGATTGTCCTGTTTTTCCAGTGATTTCCAAAACTGCAGGCGTGCTGTAAGTCCCCACAATTTCAGTCTCCTGCTTGACACCCCTTATGCACCCATTCACTTTACCTCTTTGTAGATCTTTCCCTTCTCCAGCTGGTTTATTTTGTCCCACTGCAGTGAGCCTTTATCATCCAGTTTTCGAAAAGGCCTGGGAAAAAACAGGGGGAGATGTCAACTTCTTTTGATTTTTGTGATTGTTACCCAGCAACCAGAACATTTGAATCACAAAACTTGTTTACCTATGTAACAACTTGAAATAAAAGCTCTACATGAGTTCTAAGTGACTTTCTGGGCCTTCTGCACTATTTTCCCAGGGGAAGAGAAAGTATGAAAGGGAATACCTTTCCAAAATGCTTCCATTGACTGTAACCATTTCATGCCAAAATTCCTAACAATTCTTCTTGCTTTCATATATAGAGAGGAAGAAAATAACCATAATGACTCCCTCTGAAATGCCAAGGCCAAGAGGGCTTTGCCATGAAACACTTTGTGTGCTCTTCCACCCTGGCTATGCCCCAGCCCAACAGAGACCATGGCATGTCCCAATAGGATAAAGCAAGTCTGCAGAGAGAATGGAAAGCAGTCCCCATGCTGAGTTCACCAGGGGAACCAAGCTGTCTCCTGTTTTTCCTGAGGGCTTGCCATGATATTCTCCACTCCATGAGTGGATCTTAGGCACCAGGCAGCCATAGGTTTTATTTCCAAGAGGGCCAGATCATCATAGCTCCAGGCTGTGCTTGTAAAGCACTTCACCTGCAGCCCAGGAAAAAAACCTTTACCAGGCCAGCACAGCTTATAAAGCCATTCCATAGGTTTACTCCAGCATATGCCAATGGTCTGGGTAGTGGGGGAGGAAAATACATACAAAGGAAAGAACAGACCAATCCCCCAACTAAGCAGACACAAGTTCCCAAAGCAGAGAAGCCAAAAAGCAAAGTAAGGACAGCAGCCTGTCTATTGGCACTGACCACAAAACCCAGCTGCCACATACAAAGGCTTGCAGAACTGCCAGTTTCCAAACAGCATGTATCCAGTACAAAAAAGGCCCCAAAAAACCTCAAAAATCAAATCACACAGATATTTGCTATGGGGAAGAGGAAAAGGAAAGATTTTGTCACATTCTCAAGACAAGAAATGGCCATCTCTCATGCCAATTTTAGAAACACGTTTTCTGCTTGGCTCTACACATTCACCCACTTATTCCCAGACTGGTCAATTCTTGCCTCCTCAGAGAGTATCTGAGAGAACATTGGAAGGCTGAACACCTCCTGGAGCTAGACTATGCTTAGCAAACCACTGCTTTCTGGCAGGCCAGAGGAGCAGTTCCCTGCAGGGGGGGCCCAAGCCCCAGGCAGGACTGCCCTGGACACGTACTTCCGCCGGTCAGTGAAGAAGTTGGGCTTGTCCGCTTGCACAATGACCATGTCGAATAAATCCCGCCAGTTCTTGCCAACCATGTGTTTCATTCCTTTGTCCCTAAGGGCAGAGGAACAGAAAAATTAACAGATCCAGTACTCTTTTTTCACCCAACACTGCATCTTTACACCAGTATGCCCTAAATTCACTCTTATTTCAGTAACAGAGAAGAAAGCAGAGATCTGTGAACCCCCCAAGGCTGTCTCATTGTATGAAGTATTGATGTTGTGCTTTGTTTCAAGCTGTCACACACTTTCTTCTGCACCAGGGAAGCCCAGGGCAATCTGTGATACAGCAAACACTGCTAGAGGCAATAGAAAGGGTCAGCTCTGTAACGTTGTGGCTAGCCACAGCCTTGTAACTTCTTCAAAAAGTGAAATCAATGCTGTGGGTGCAACATTCACCACAAACAGTTCCCAGAGAGCTCCATGACTACTGCCACAAAACCCTGTCCCACACAAATTCCAGATGCTCAGAGGAAGGAGTGCCCTGCACAGCTCTTGCTGTGCCACGGTGACCCGCTGATGAGCAATAATGGTACTCACACGAAGCTAAAGGGACTGTTTGTGATGAGGAACAGTTTCTTCTTGTGGTTCACCAGGCGGTTTAGCACAGCATAGATTTCATCCCCGTGCAGAATATACTGTTCTGTATCAGAATGAAACACACAGCATCAATCAGAACACTTTGGCATAAGTCATGACCACATTTCTATAAACCAAACCTAGCCCCTATACCACTAAAGATGCAAAAGGTCTGACTTAGATCCACCTCAGGCAGGCAGGCAATCAACTACCGTGGTGACAAAGTGGCCTTCCTCATCCCCATCAGTCCTATCTAAAGGGAAAGACTGAGGAAGTGGCAAGTGAATTTGGCACCAGAGCTCTATTTAACTCACCCATATCTTTTTCAATCCATTTGTACATCACTCCTTTCACATGAACATCTCTAATTGCATCCTAAAGAAAAGAGCAGGAGGGAAAATGTTTCAGTTTTACAACACTGCATTCCTGTTTCACAGCATGCAAACCTACTGTCACCACTGAGGACCAAGGCAGTAATGATACATCCCCTCCTTGCTGAATGAACAAAAGCTCTGTCATTGCAAAGCAGCAGAGCCTGCCCAGCAAGGCTCACCAAGATGCCAGAAGGAGAACAGGGTGGCTGGCTCAGCTGATGCAGTGTAAGAGGGAAAACCTCAAAACTGTGAAAGCACAAGTTCCTTCCTGCTCTTGGAAACAAGCACATGTTACCCCACTGGTTCCCAGGCAATAAATGACTGTGCCACTCCAAAACCATTTACTGTCCCAACACTGTACTGTCTCAGACACCAGGTGGCTTTTCTTCCTCCCTGTGCCTGTGGAAGCTCTGTCACGTGTGACCCAAAGGACAGGAGTGTGGCCAGGGTGGACAGCAGCAGAGAAGAGCACCTGTGATCCCAAGGTGCTCCCCACAGGCCAAGGAGGGCCACAGCTCATAGCCCTGGGTGACCTGTGTGCACTGGCAGAGCAGAAGCTCCCACTAGAAGGCTGGCACAAAACACAGCTGGGAGGGAAGCAAGTTAAAACAGATGTTGTCAAGGGCATCCAAATATCCTCTATTTTCCAGGCCAGAAGCCAAGATATAGCACATTTTTAGACACACCCATCTGAGATTCTGCAGAAGTCTCCAGCAAGTTATGCCAGACCCACAAAATCATTTTCAGAGCAGCAACACAGTTTGCAGTGTTTGCACATGCAAATGCTTGTTTGAACAGCACCTGACAATTTACACAGGTAAACAATTGCTGCCTTTCCCCAGGACCCTTAAATTCCTGTTACACCGTGTGTGCCCCTTCAGGAGCTGCCCTTTCAGACTGAGTCCCACACTCACCACTGACATCACTACAGTGACACTTGCCACACAGTCAACTGGTCTCATGGCAGTGTTGGGGAAACCTCCTCATGACCCCCAAAAAAATTTCCTTCAGAGCTGGAGAGAACCACAATTTACAGCTTAAAGGGGGATGATGAAGGTGGAGGCATTACCACTTCAAAACTGAGTTTTAGGAGCTTGTTCCACCATGTGGATTTGAAAGGCAAAAAGGCAGAGGTCATATCTCACTGCCTTATTGGAAGGAATCTGAACAGAGGGCAGGAGCTCTAACAAGAATTCAGCTTTCTCTTAACCAGCACTGTCACTAAAAGCAAGCAGAACTTTGGACTTGTGTCAGAACTACCTTTGCAGAGAAGAAGAATTTCAGTGTGCTCTTTCCCTAAACTCCTGCCCTCCAAAAAAAAAAAAAAAAGAAGAAGAAGAAGAAAAAAGGAAAACTATAATGTTTCTGCAGGTAAAATCTTGGAGCCTTGGTAGGTGTCAAACAGGGCCCAAAAAAATGCCTCCAAGGGGAAGCAGGGTAAACTGTATATTCTTACTCTCAAATATGAAGTGACCAAACTGGTGTGACAGGACTACTTTAATTATATGTCAGCTTCAGCCTTTACCATACCCCAGGGTCTGCCCTTTTGACTCAGTGCAGTGCCTGTAGCACTTAACCTGCTCCCAAACACACAGGCTGCATCAGGAGTACCACCAAGAGTTACAGCAGAGTGTCAGGTTAAGCCAGTGCTGTCCTAACAGCTGGGCTATGCAAGTCCTCTGGGACACCTGTCTGCAGGCACTGAAGGATCTCTGTGCTCATGTTCACAAAGCATTTCTTTGCACTTGAACTTGGGTACTGCAAAGGGATAAGTTTTGCAAAAATGTTTGTTTATCCTCATTGTACAGGAAAAAAGCAAGAACTCTTCTGGTGAGAGCACATGATGGTGCCTAGTTTCAATATAGATTTCAGGCATTGCCTGAGATTTTCTATCATAGCTCTCTTCTCTGCCTACTTTAGCTGTTCCTCAGGGATGACCACATTCTCCACCAAAAGAACAAAGCCAGGATTAGGACCAGGAGTCTGAGGGCTGGAGCACACCAGTTGCCCTGCATTGGACATGTATCAGCTGTGGCAACCATCCCCCCGCTCTCAAGATTTCAATTAGGAACACATCCATTTGATCTCAAAAGAAGGTTCAGAAGGTATTCTTCACAAAAGGCTTCAGGAGTCAGCTGTATCCACTCTTCCCATTTCCCCAAGAGAAAAACCAACATCCAACACCCTTGAAACATGTTAAGGTCTGGTGGGAAATGGGCTGCATGTTCCTATCAAGTATCAGCAGAAGGTCAGGACACACAGTTGACAAGAGTCATCCTTATCACAAGGCAGCAGCACAGACATGGAGCTCCATTTCCCCATGGAGCCCCATTTCCCTCCCAGAACTGAACAGCCAGTGGGTGAACCTAAGGTTCCCACAAGGTACCAATCAAAAATCCTTCTCCATGGAAAAAGGAGTGCAATAAGGAAAATGTGTTGTCTGTCAGCATAAGTCACCCAGAGCAGTAATCTCAAGCACTTAAATCTTGTCTACAGCATTAACTGAGAAGTCAAACAGCCCAAACAATGCTGATAATCCCACACAGCCCTTTCAAGTGCCACTTAACACCTTGGAGTAAATGACACATGAAAGCTACAGTCACCCAAAGGATCAGACTACTCTGCAGCTGCAAGGGGTACAGGATTCTCAGAGCAAGCAAGGACAGGTGTTTTACATCACTGGATAGAGTAAACTGGTACACGGCTAGACCAAGACCCTTTGAAAAATGAGATACTAAGGAAAACAATTTAAAAGTCTGCAGAACCAGAAAACATTTACACAAGCTTTTTGACACATTTCCCATGGAAGGACCTTCAGCCTAAGCAGCCTAGGCATTCCTACATGAGATACAGCAGAAACAGCAGCTCTGTAGTACAGACAGAACCCAAACATGTTCTGAAAACACAGCTTTGACTATTTCCTGGTAATGCTTTGATCTAACAACAGAGCTGTCATATCAGGCTGGTTACTGCAAACCCCTTGGGTTTGGGTGCTGCAGAGCTCACAGCTCTGATGTGGTGTGAGCTGTGGGGCAGTTGATATTTCACTTACAGATATGTCCTTGTAGAGATGCACCTGGTCAAACTCAATGCCATGAGTGATGAAGTAATCAATGACTGAAGAGAGCAGTGTCATTTCAGGAAGAGAAAAAATGTCCATAAACTGCTTAAGCGATGGACCCTGGAAAGCAAATAATGGAAGGGAGACATTAAACCAAAAATACTGGGAAAAAAAAATAGCAAAGCCAACAAACAAACTCATATCACCCAGCATCATCTGAAACATATTCCAGGCTGACAATAAGAAAAACACTAGTGTGGGAAGTCCCAGCCAGTCAGCAAGCAGCCCTCTCTTCTCAACCAGAACACTAACCTTGAAGAGAGAGGTGCCTCCTTCACCTAAATCATGACACAAACCCAGCATCATTAATACCACAGGGTGAAGATGGAGGAAGCAGGGAGTCGGTCCCAGGTATTTTTATTTCAACCTCTGCTTCCCACCTGGACTCTTGGCATTAATAGTGGTGCCAACAGACAGTGCTGTGCTACAGGGCCACATAGCACACACGGTGGTGCTGCTTAGGAAACTCACTGACTCCTTCCAACACTTCTGTCCACTTTGATGTCTGGTTGCTAAAGGGAATATTTTCTCCCATAGCAAAACCAAAAGTTTCTGTAAAGAGCCTTCATCTTTTTTTCCTGTTCAGAGATTCTGGGAAAGAAGCAAGAGGGACAAAGACAGGCAGTTCCTACTGAAATAACTAGGTATGGGATTTAGCAGAGCACAGCAGAACAATGACCTGTCCTACCTCTCGATACCTGAAGTACAGAGGAGACAGGTAAATGTTCAGTGTTAACAGCAAAGATTTACCTTGTCAACTCTGATTTCATTTTTGTGCTTTGTGTCATTTTTCTACAGGGCAAGTCCAACCTCTCCCAATTCCCTTTAATGGCCTTGACTTCCTTAGGCAGACATAGTGACAGGAGTCATGAAAAAATTGGACTATGCTTTCAGAATGTTACATGTGCTTTTTCTACAACACCCTTGAGATCTCCACCTTCATTACAGGCTATCACATGTAAAGCCACAGCAGCTGCAGTGTTGAACCCTGGGAAAGATCTGTGCCCACCTACTGCAGGTGTTGGGATGCTGGCAGCTGTCCACACACTCCTGCTAACAGAGAACCAGGAGAACCCTTAAGGGAGAGTATTTACACACTTCAGCCATATCAGTCCTACTTCTCTTGTTGCCTGTTAGCAACCTTCCTGTTGCTCATACAGCAACATCAGCATGGCAGACTGAGGAGAACAAATAACAGACCCCTGCTAAAGGCTCACTCCTCACCAGTTCACTGCACCTGTTCACACCAGCAGTCATCTTAACCCTTCTTTCTTCTTTCTCACTAATGTGGGAAAATATGCCCCACTCAGTGGCACAGGTTAAGCAGACATTGCTGAATGCAAATGCTATTAGTTGTAAATACTTTTGTTCTCTTTGGGGTCCACCTATTAGTTCATGGAGTCTATTACATTACTAGGAGAGGAGATTCACCTCTTCACAAAGACACAGCTGATATCTTTACTTCTGTGGCCAAATTTTTCAATACCAACCACAGGAAAGAAGAAAGCACCTGGTACATACAAAGCACAGAAAGGCACCTCAGCATAAGCACCTGGTCCTACAGAAGGCCACAACTTGAAGCAGGTTTCATGTTTACAATTATTTAAAAAGAAAGATGAAATAATCTCAAGTGTGGCAGGAGTGAGGAGAGTTGCACAGGAGGAGGCCAGTCAAGGACAGTTTACAGACAGAGATCAAATTCTAAACAAAAATGTCCTATTTCAAAGCTGGAAACATCATTGAGCTATAAACAGAGTATATACTTATCCAGAAAGCAACCACTCAGATTAATTGTTCCCAAGAGAGAAAGAGAAAAATTAAGAAATGACCTTGCTGGAGACTTCACAGAGCAGACTCACAGGGATATTACCAGAGGAAGTGTGCCCTTCTCCTTCCAGCTTCCCCTAAGGCACTGGAACTAAGGCAAGAAACAAAGCAGTTCTGGGAGAAGGGATGTGAACGGTCCCACTTGGCCACTGCACCACATGAGACACTCTAGGAAGAAAAATCTCTCCTAACTTCCTCTAGTTCAGGCAACCAAAGGATTTTTACATCTCCTACAGAGAGAATGTCAGTATTTTACTGCTCCCTAAACTCATGGACTATAACCCTATAAATAATATCCCCCTGAGCATTTCTGAAGAAGTGTGGAGGGAGATCCTTAACATGAAGGGAAAAAAAACCCTACCCAAAACCAAAGAGAGAAAGGCATTGCAAGCACCCCACTGCTGCTACACACAGAGACCTTCTCCCTGAACAGCTCACTGCAAACATGAGCACTGCAGGCTGCCCGGGTAGTTTGGGAGCTACATTTGGCCAAGGACCAAGCAGGGAACATCTCCCTATCAGTCTTCAAAGCCATTCAGCTCTAGGCCAGTAGCCCATGTATTTAAAAATGCTTTGCAGATGTCTTTCAGATGCTAAACTGCTAAATAACCTCTGGGGCATATTCCCACTAGAACAAAAACACACACTGCAGCTCACTGGGGACCGAGCCTTTCCAAGGGAGGCTGCAGTCATTTACATGTGCATACAATTCCCTCTGTTTTCCAAGCTGTTCAAAGAGCTGCTGCTGCATCCCAGCAGCCAAGGGCTTACAATACCTTGCCATAGAAGTCACTCATCTGGTACAGGGGGATGTGCTGTGTACCACCGTAGAGTTCAATCACCTCTTCATCAGGCACCGGTTTGAGCCCTCTAGACACAAAACAACACAGTTTGTCAATAATCACCAGTCTGCAAAGTGCTACAAACAGTACAGAAAAACAGGCTCTTTCCTAAAACTCAGAAATTCCTTCTGCTCAAAAGAGACCAGCAGAGAGCCCAACAGCACAAAAGATTCACATAAAATCTTTCCCAAGACATTCTTCAGATACCTCGTTTGCTCTTACAAGTTAATTGAGGGGGCTTTATCCACATTCCAGCAGAGTCCAGCCAGAGGCTTCTCTCTGTCTGCTGTCAATTTGCTGACAGGACTGCCCCACTAAATCAGCCCCACGACCTGACTTGGGCAGCACTGGGTAACTAACTTGGTTTGGAGATACATGAGATACATCACCTTTAATGAAAAGGTGTAGGAAAAGGGCTTGCTGAAAACAGGGTTTCCTTCTTATTCAGTTTTCCTAAACAGAACAAGATTTTGACTAAAACCATTCCACAGAGAAGGCTGTTTTTCCCAAAACCACCAAAAACAGGAGTATGGCTGATCTGTGTAGTTCATAACATCAGGTTATCTGACTGCTGCAGGTTTTGCCTCTTGCACAATTTTGATGACTGTTTGCTCAAGGAGTCAGCAACTTTCCCTTTCTCCTTTTCTACTCAGTTATGATACAGCATCTAAGATGTTAAATGTTGCCTCAGTTGTGCTCAACAACAAAGGACAGTTTAGAAGGACACTCCAAAAAAGATAGTTACAAAAGGACACTAGGGAAAAAAATTAAAATGTGTTTTCACTAAAAATCTCTTTATGAAGCTGAAGTAAAATATGAGGCAGTACAAACCCCTGGTCCCCTCACCCTCCAAGCTGGCACTCAAAGAAGCCAATTCTCTCTGCTTATGAAACTCCCTTCTTAATATTCTTAGAGTGTTTACTGTAACTGAAGCTTAACAGCAAAGGGGCAGAGATCAAGGAAAAAAAACACATTGGCTTCCATGCTCAGGAAATACAACATAGGATTTACAGGAGATTTGCTATTGATATTTATAAATTACTACTTCTTACACAACAACCCCACTCCTCTTTGGAGCAAGGTGTTTTCTCAGTCTCCAGTCTCACAACTCTTAGGAGAAAAATTTGCTCTGCCCTGTTCCAGCCACTTATTCCAAAGCATACCCAGCTCTTTTTGGAGAACTAAAGGAAAAAGAAGGACAATCTAGGACTTAAAGTGAGCCCAGATTCTGACGCATTATTACTTTATTGGCATTTCTGTGTTGCTTTAAGAGGTAATTTGCACACCCAGATCACTCTCCAAGGCACAACAGAGCACTGCTGGGATACCCTCCTGTCTGGAAAAGACAGGCCCATGTGTGAACCACATTCAGAGGGGCCCTTTGCTATTGGCTCTGTTTGCTCTCAAGTGTTAACCCAGCCATGCTAAAACACCCCACAGTGTACGTGACCAGATGTGCTATTAACCATTACAAAAAGCTCCAGGTCTTCCCACCCACACCTGGCTTGAAATGCTTGAGAAAAAATAACTCCCTGCAATTATATGCCAGGTAAGCATTTGAAGCAAGAGCAAACAGGATGAGCCAGACAAGACTGTGCTCTGCTCAGGAAAGAAGCAGAACAACATATGCCATGAACATACACTGAGATGTAGAAATCCACTTTTGCATATATAAGCATTTAGAAAATGATTTTCAGAACTGACAGACCTATATGCAGTCCCCAGCTGGACATAATGGAAGGCATCAATCTTCATGAGAAGACTCTGTGACAGGGGATAGATAATTACTGTTAGAATTTGGTTATTGTTAAAGTTTGCACTGAAACCTTATTAAAATTCCACACAAAAGACATCCAGAAAATAAAGTTCAGTATGAGCATCCCACACCTATGCACTTTAGACAGCACTTATTCTCCATCTACTTTTAGACACACTTATACTGTGACTTTTTATTGGCCTCTCTGGCAAAAGAACATCTTTCTGTGAGCCGAAGTCCAGTTTGTAGCCAGGGATGCAGGTGAAAAACTGTGACTCAAGACAGTCTATTCTTATCTTTCTTCAGGAAAACACGCATTCCAAAGGAGCTTTGTGTGCACAGATCTATTTCCCCCCCAACATTTATCTTAAGCAGAGCTAAGTGGGCAAGTTTTAGTTCAGAGCACAGTGGCATCCAGTCATTTTCCTCACGCAAGAGCTCTCCCCTCCCCAGTAGACACTGAAGGAAAGATGTTCAGGAGCACACCAGGCTGGTAACAGAGCTGTCTTTGCATTTTTACTATCAGACTCCCCTAATCGTGAGTCATCCTTCTCCATCCATCATTCTGAAGCTGTAACACAAGTCCTTGGGCATGGAAAGCAGCCTCACACTAAACCCACATCACTCCACAGCTTGCACAAGGAACATGGCATTAAACTTCTTTCACCAGGATACCATATCAGTGCATCTTGTTACACTGTGGGCAGACCTCCCAGTAATCTATGAGGAGTGCAGACAAATATGCTGGAAGTTTTACTTGGACAGGCACAACCCAGATTTCTGTGTTTTTTGCAAACTCTGATCCTGAGGAAGAGTTCTCTACTTTCTACTCACGCAAAGGATGGTTTGCTTGGCCAGGCCATTTGCCTGTGTTTCTCAGATATAGCAGCCAAAGATTTGAACAGAGAAAGAACCCTCAGTTTCCCACAGATCTACTTCTTGCTTTGTAAACCCAGAGGCATGAGTGGTCTGCTGCCATGCTGTCTCCACAGTTAGGACAAAAGACAAAATCTCTCTAGTTTTTTCCTTCATTCTCTTTTTTCCCTCCTGCTGGAGAATAGCACACACATTCCAGCCTGCACTGCCTGCTTCCCTGAATTTGCTCAAGTCAACACACAAGAAAGCTCCTTCAGTGAAGCAACTTTTTCTGCTGAGCTCCCACCTGACTGCCTGGCTGCAGCAGCCAGCATGACATCACTGGGCATCAGGCTTTCAGGGAATCAGGCCAAAGCACTGAAAAGGGTTAAAGCTAATGCTGCACTCTGCTTGCCCGTGTTCTTAAGAAGTATGCATCTCAAGTAGCTTGGATCTTATTCCAGGCAGTCCTATTATTCGGGGTGGGGGGTGGGGAAGGCTTCCTAAAGCATTCTCCTGACAAGTCATTTCTATTATTAGAGTAAGACATTATGCCTCTGCTCCTGGCAAGTACTTGTAGACAGCAGGATTGAGTTTTGTTGTTTAAATTTCCTGAAAGACAGAAATGATCACACAAACAAGCTCAGTTTTCTATTAATTAGCCTGTGGAATGAATTGACTTTTAAACTGGCAAGGCTGTTTACCAGAGGCCTTTGCTAGAATGTCCCGTTCTGCTGGAGGCCAGGCTGGCACAATAGACATCTTTCCTTGGTGAAGAACCCAAGCAGTGAAAAGCGCAGCCACACACTCACTGGTCATTTGGTGACAGATGTTATTGCAAGCAATGACATAAAGTATTTCCACTGAAAACGTAACAGTGGAAGACAAAGCCCAGGAGAGTGAACTTTGTACAGCTTACCTTTTGTACATCATAGTGAAGCCCACGTATGGCAAAGCCTGGAATGTAGTCATACTTCCCAAGCCCTTCTGGATACTGAGAAAACAAACAATGACATCATTAGAGCATAAGCACCAGATAATCAACAAAATTATTTCACCTGTTGAGCTCATTTAGTCCTGCCTATTTTTGCCCCTTCAGCAAAGAAAGTGGATGAAAGGAGTAAGACAAAGGATCAGGACACCCCAAACTAGTTTTTCTCATGTAAGGGACAGTAGTGAAAAAGCATCAGATTCACTGAGGCAGTGAGGACACTTCTTGTAAGCTCCACTCGATGCATATATTTAGCAGAGATTGGCACTGCAGAGCCCCTCTAAACAGAAAGACACGGTGAGAAAAAAAGCATAAGCAGTCACCCATTGCAAACAGGGTGTCTGTTCTGGGAAATGCTCTAGGGCATCATCCCATCGACCAGCACATGCCAAGTCCTGCACAGCTTCAGTGTTGGCCCATGGTTTATGTTAGGCCAACATGTGCACCTCCAACCAGCAATCCTGTTGGCATTATTTCCATAGTTGAGGGCATTTTTACACTAAGGCTCCCACTCCACATTTATAAAACCTCAGGAATGTATATAATGTTAAATAATCTCAAAGGAAATTAATTCTGCAATCAAAGATCGTGAAACATTAAATTTATCTCAATAAATCAAGTAATTGACATGTGTGCACAATGACTGCACAAGCATGTCTGGGGTGCTGCAAAGACAGCAGCAAGCTTCATTGAGTGGAAATTCTTAGCACCTCATTACCTTGAACTGTTCTATTAGGATGTCTCTGGCACTGTTGAAAATCATGGAGTGTAGTAAATTAGAATACTGTGCTAATGTGTAGTCATAGTCAAAGCCATAGATCTCCACATCTCCCAGGCTGATCTCATTGTTAGCATAGATGGCAGCAGGGTTGAGGAGACTGCAGACTCCTGGTGGAAGGAGATCTAAAAGGGAAAGGGGAGAGGTTAGAGAAACTGAGAGCATCACTGAAGTTTAGACTTTTTGTTCTGGACCTGACAGCAGCTGGAAATGCCACACAGTAGCAGCAAAGAGCACAAAGCTGCTGTCAAAGGCTGCTGCTGTTAGCTCACTCAAATAATCTCCCCGTGAAAAAACACACTGTGAAACCTCTGGCTGCACCTGGAGATAATGCTCTCTATCCATCTGCACAGTCAGACTGACCTTTTGTGTCAGGAAGCTGCAAAACAATGCCCCCTGGTCTCTGGCCTACATGAAGCAAAGCAGACCCGAGGTTTTGAAGTGTCAAATTTCTGTCTCAGAGCAGCTGCAGTTTCTGTAGGCTTCAATGTAAAAGGCAGCTGTGATAAATCACCAGAAAAACACACACCCCTCACTTAGAACTCAAACAAGTAAACAGGCTAACTCTCCTCTTGGAGAAGTCTAGATTACTCCAAATCAGAAATTTTGAAGTTTGTCTTCTGGCATTTTTTGTTTCTCACAGAGGCAACCAGACTTCACAGAGAAATCCTGCAAGTACCAATAGGACTTTTGAATTTTTGTATTCATGGGAAGGAAAAACCAAAGTACAAACACCTACATGTAAAAAATACCCCACACTAAGTTATGCTCCTGGAACATGCAAGTGATCTGCTTTCCTCTGATAAACAGCTGAGACACAGCTCAGTCCTTGCATGTGGTTTGTCACTGCAAAGCAGGGTTACTGTTCAAGATGCTTGGGAATAACACTTTGCTCCCAGACCACTGAGAAAATGGGGTTAAGTGACCAAGCAGCTAAACTACATTTATATAGATCCCTTCCCAGAGCTAGTCCACAGAGGAGAGCTTTCACCCCACTGCAGTGGGAGAGGCAGGAACAGATCTTCCCATAGGCTTCCTGCTCCTTGAGAACTGTTCCTTGCAAGAAAGTGCAATAAAAATAGTTCCTTGTAGTAGGTTGCCTGGTCACAACCACACTGGGGGACAGAGGGGACAGAGATAATTCCTCCCTCCTCAAAGATGGGTAATTTTCTCTTTGAATGATAGAAGAAGAGCAGGCATTTTCCAGATCCTACTCAGCATCAGTGGGTAGGATTTTTTCTTTTCCTACCTTAACTTTTGGCTTTTAGCAAGGACCCCTGTCCTGGTTCTTTAGTGCTTCCTTGCTATAAAACCAAGTTCCATCTGTGTCTAGGACAAAAAATACATTATTAGAAAGAAATACCAGCCCTTCCCAATAAAGACTTTGTCTGGAATTATAACAGAATTTAGGCAAAAATCAGAAGTGCTTTTGTGAGCTCTAATTCAGAGAACTAACCAAAGAAATAGATTCAAATATTTCAAAATGTTTCTTTCTCAGAGCAAAAAAAAATCACTATGTTACAAAACATACCTATCCTTCTCTCCTAACTGACTTCCATTTGGCCTTCAAATACAATTCACCAGATCATGTGGTGAGGAATCACTAGAAAATAAAGCAGTATATTAAGGCAGGAGGGCTGACTTACTGGCTACACACCAGGAACAAAAGCTCTCTGTCAGTGCTCTTCTGGTGGCAAAGTTCCTGGAAGAGGCTTAGGAGAGAGGATACAATCCAAGTACTTTCCACTGATTTTAAAAGATGGGAAATGTAAATAGGATTCAGATGATCACAACTTTCATCCATTCATCATAAATGCTCTTTGCACCATAAATAAACAGAGTTCCACTTCCTGTCCTTACCTCCAGTCACCTCATGGAAAGACCTTTTTCTAAGCTTACACTGGATTTCCTGGGTGTTATTTTTCTTCCTCACAAGGAAAATGATGACACAACCTTAATCACATCTCAGAGGAAATGTGCAGGGCTTTCCTCTTCTATTAAAGCACTTTTTTCTTTTTATGACAAATGCACCCGACTTGCTGCTACAGTGTCCCTGCAGAGAGGTCAAGCTCTTCCAACATTCCCCTTCTGCTAACAGATTCAGGACAACACATTTTGATAGCCTGAGAGCATCACAAAATATCATTGCCTGAACCCCACCTCTCTTTTCACAGAAGGCAAGAGAATCTTCTAGATTCAACCACATATGCCAGGCACAACTTTTGCAAAAATACCATCAGGAAAAACTAAGAGAGCAGTAGGATTTTGTAACAAGGAGAGGGCAGTCTGAGCTTCACCAGGCAAGTCCTGTCTGTGATCACAAGCATAAGCAGTTACTGTGCCACAGCACGATTTATGAAGAACATTTAGACCTACTGAGTGAAGCAATGCTCCTCCCTGCCAGCCCCAAAGGCACAGAGCCTCTCTGCTGTCCTCTGACAGCCTCTTGCCCAGGTCATTTTTCCCCACCCACATTTTGTCACTCACTTACACAGCATGTTCTTTCTTTCCTCCTAAGGGCTGAAAAAGGATGCACACACCAGCCAAAATTATTTACACACACTGACTCACACATGTGTTCCCTATGTCCACTTCCCTGAGCATCACACATCTCCTTGCTGTGTTTCCTATTCCACATCATTCACAGCTTGCAGCTTTCTCTGTCCACCCCATCATCCCACATCTTGAATTTACAGTAATTTCAAAGTCTCTGCTCTTCTGGGAAGGAGGAAATCTCTGAGGTTCAGTCTAGAGATTTCATTATGCACATTTGTCTCAGTGTATAAATGTCCTTTTGCAGCACCTTCCTCAACAGAGCTGCAGGTCTCCATCTCCTCAAACTCATGCAGTCTCCGTGCAGGTTCCAACCACAGCAGGGAAAAGATGCAACCTGGGAGCACACGCAAAATCAGTTTCAATACAAGAGCCCAAACATGCCTCAGGGTTACTGAGCCAGGTTTCAAGAAGCTTGGTTTAATTGTGTTTGTTTGGTGGCTTGATTTCCTTTTTTGTGGTGTTTTGTTTGTTTGTTTTTCAAAGATAGCCTCCTGGGTGGTTACCAATCCTTCGTGCTTAATCAGGTCCTGGGCTGCAGGCTTGGGCGCTGCTGCTCTGCTGACGCTCCGCACGTAATCTGCCAGGGATCTTTGTCTCAGATTTCCTGGCAATTGTCAAATCAAAACAAACAGACACCCACCAGAAGCTCATGAAGATGCCATTTTTCAAGAAGGATAGCTTTTGCTTTTCCTCTGCCAAGGAATTGGCAGAACCATAACAGATTGCTGGACAAATATGATAAATTAAACAACCACGGAGAACAAAATGAAGACCAGTTTTGGTTATTAAAAAAGAATAATAATCCCAACTACTCTTTCTGTCTGGATCCTAACTAGAAAGGCAGACAATATCAGTTAGTCACTGCCTACTCAGCACCTCACCCAGGAAGTCTGATCTAAGGAAGAAGCAGTGTGAGCACATGGGAGGACAGTGTGGAAAAAGTTGCACTTGCACTGGATGCAGCCCCAGGAATCTGCCTGCTTGCACAATTTGCTCCTGTTTGCAACTCCGACAGTTTTTAGGGAAGTGCCTGCATGTCCACGGCACGTGATGAAATTCAGCTGCAAAGGCAGACCACAAGAAAGCCTGTTTCATCTCGTTCATCTCTTACACCTGGGTGCAAACGCAAAGAAAACACACAACATCTCCTTCATTTTCCCACTGTGAGAACCTGGACAGCTGCTTAAATCAGAGTGTCTCCATGAGAGCACAGGTGTCTCTTCCCAGGCAATAACCCACATTGTTAGAAAGCAATAACCCTCAATCCCCAACAGGAGAGCAGAGGGAAACAAAAGCAGGTAATTAACTGTGAGCAGCCACTAGAGACACCATCTGGCCCCTTCTGATGTGAAAAACGCTCTGGGCAGGAGGTGCCAAGCACGTCTCCTGCTTTTCTGAGCTCCCGGGGTGCCAACAGCATCCTGAAGGAAACGCTCCCATTCTCTCAGCCTCAGATCCAGTATATTAGTGAAGAATAATACCCAAACAAGGCAACTGAGCCGCATCTCTCACATCCTTTGTACTCCCAGAAGTCCAACGTGGCAGATATCTGTACTAATTTCTTTGTAAGATAAGCAGGGAAAAGAAGGGTACAGAGAAGCAGATGGCCATCATCCTCCATGTTCTTCATGAATCAAAAAGTTTCCCTTGTTCACACTAGGTTGTTTTCTAAAGACAAACAGCCAGTTTTCCTCCCTTCCAAGTATGCCTTTATCCTCTTGAAGTGTTGTTTGGTGCCATTTCCTGCAAAACGCTCCCATCAGCCAAAGCAGATCCTTCTACCAACAGGGTAGGAAGGAAAAAATATTATCTAAAGACCATTTAATTTCAGAGGAACCATGTTAAAAGACCTTGGATTTATGCCATTATGCCTAAATATTTGGGTATTTCCTGCCAATGAAATCTACATTAACTAAAAGCAATATTAAAAATATAAATTCATTCCAAAATAACATTTTTGAAATATACAAAGGTACTAGAGAAATGCTACAGGAGTTCTTCACAAGAAAAAATGGGTTATATCCAAGAAAACGGAATTGGGAAGTTTACATAACTTCCAGCTCTGGCTGTTCTCACATTTAATCATGCTCAAGCTTGTCATGCAGAGGCAAGAAGTTTGGAGATACTGTAAAGTTCCCTAGGAAAGCTGAGTTAATGTAGCCACTGTTAACAGATTTGGAACACCTAGGAAAAAACAAACACTTGCTTATAGCCAAAGCATCACTGGCTTGGCAGTCCTCTTGTTTCAGGACTGGATGTTTCCTAGAGGGCAAGACTTCAAAGCTTACTGAGAGAGCTTAACAGCCTTCCTTGACATTTATCAGATCAGAAAACAGCAAGTCTTGCTCAACTCCATCCCTCTGACTAATGGGAATGTACTTTTCCTTTTGCCAGAAGAAAAGAAAAAAGCACAGTAAGTGCCTCAACTTTTTAGTCTCAAATTTTTACAGGTAATGAAATTTGGTCATAAGAGTCAATGTTGCAATAGGAAGGGGGGGATAATGAAGAGCATGGTTTCTCTTGAGTCAACAAAGAGAGGAGGTTTTACCTGAGGCACTCTTTGTGTAGCTATGTTGTGCTGTCATTGTATCACCCCACTCCAGCCTGGCAGAGCACAGATGTGTTTATACGGAGTTGAGAACTTCTTGTGCCTCTCCTCTGGCCCCAAACCTGCACCACCACTGAGCTTTACTGCACAGAAACTCGTCCTGCACATCCTGCCCTGTCCAACTCAGTCAGGATTTATTGTGCAAAAATGCAACAGTGCTCCATGGATCTGGTCCTAAGCAAGGGCTGGTCTGAAAACACACAACGAATTCTCCTGGCAAAGAGCTCTCTCCAAACCAGTGGCAATAACTGACACCACAGGACAAGGGACTGCACAAAGGTGGCATTTCAGAGGGGCAAGGAGCAGGAGGCACCACAGGAGTGTGCCCAAACTCAATGCTGGGCAATACTGAGGAGCCAAGCACAGACATTCATTCACCTTCACACCAGAGTTAGAAACCAAGCACGAAGGAACAGACTGATGCCACATTCTGCACAACTGTTTAGTCATCAAAGAAACAATTAAAACTAACTTGGACCAACTCTGTCTCTTCCTGACAAGATTTGAATAACAGCACAGTCTTGAAATTTTAGTTTAGGGAGCTACTCTAAACAAGCGAGGGCCTTATTCACTATATCTGATGGCTACCTGAAGGTTTGTGAAGAGTCTGCTCTGTAACACCTGGGCTACTTCACCCAACTTCATTTTGCATTTACTCCTGGTGATTACTTCTCCACCTCAATTAATAACTGCATGTCTTGCATCACAACAGAGTTATGTGAACACAAACTTCACAATCTCACGTAGCAAACCAAGCATTTTGCCAAGAGACCGTGACGCAGCCTATTAACACACATCTGCATTTATGGTTTCAATCCCATTATGGAAAAGAAAATAATGCCTTTGATAGCAAGGTCCAAACAGCAATACAAGCATTGCAAATTGGAATTTCTTTCAAGCAGCGGGGCTAAAACCACAACTCAGTCTTGGAGGGTATTACCAAAGCTCCAGTCCTCTGTCAGCATCCTGTACTGCCTTCAACGGCGCTGGGAAAGGAGCTCTCATCCTGGAATGCAGCAGGCTGAGCACCTAATGGATCAGCAGCCAATTCCTTTAC
Organism: Promerops cafer; assembly: GCA_013398275.1. Classification (NCBI taxonomy): domain Eukaryota; kingdom Metazoa; phylum Chordata; class Aves; order Passeriformes; family Nectariniidae; genus Promerops; species Promerops cafer. Next base: position 660,907 of record VZSE01000989.1, on the reverse strand, counting down.
ATTTGTGCATCATGAAGGACTCGAGATTTTATGCCAAATCCAGTGGACTGGAAGATGGGGGAGTAAGGAATGACAGACCTTGCCGATCTCAGAACAGGGAAAAAGTTCTTCCAGATGCCTATGGCTGACTGCTGTCCTTATCCAAGCCCTTAGGTAAACAAAAGCTAACACAGAGTTCTGTAAGAGCAGGCACAAACTCACACTTCCTAGCTCTCTACAGTGCTTACCTTCAGCACTCCAAGAATCAAGAAACCAACAGGAAAAAGTTCCCTTCCCTCATGTCATTAAAGCTATTTTTAGGAGAGTTTAATACAGTGGAGTTCTGCAGCTGCCAAAAAGACCACAATCCTGTTTTACACACAGACAGACTTGGCGAGCAGTCTGAGCTTTCTCCTTGCTTGGCAAGATTTCAAAGTACCCGACAGAGCCAGGTAACTTTTTGGTCAGAGAAGCAAAAACACACTCATGAGCAAAAGGTGTGACACGTGGAAGACAAACTGAGCTCAGGACCAGGACCCACCCCAGGAGCTGCAGCATCAGTGTTCTCCAGGCTCACCCTTGTGCCAGTGGCCAAATGGACTCGTCACCCTTTCACTCAGCATCCCCATCTATTTGTCCTAGTCTAAGCACGATTATGTATGCCAGCCAACGGCAAACTGGAGAAAAAGGCAACAAGCCCTTCATTTAGACCATTTGCCATGAGAGTGCCCACGACGTAAGGAGGCTAGTTACAAAAAGTCCCATATACCCTGCATGTCCTGCAACGCTGAGTCCAGACGGGGAATCTGCACAGAAGGAAGCACAGGATGGGGAGAGGAAGATCAAGACCATATTTCAGTGAAATAAAACCACCCCAGAGAGCCGCGGGCGATGGAAGATGTGGATGGCATCGCCGGGGAGAAAGGCTCCTAACCCAGCAGCTGCACAGCACGGGCATATCCCCAGGGCTGCGGGGCGGGGGAAGGCACCGAGATGCAAAGAGGAGAAAGGAGAGGAAAAAAAAGAATGGAAAGGCCGGCCTCGGCAGGACGTGGCAGCCCCCTTACCATAGACCAGCTTCTTCATCTCGTGGTACCTGGCCCACAGGTAGGTCTTGGTGTCGGCGCCCTCGGCCGGGACGGGCTGGCCGCCGACTCTGCCGGGGGCCGCCGGGTGCTGCTCCCGGGGCTGCCCATGTCCACCGTCCCCGGTGGCTTTGTGCCGGCAACTCTGGCAGGACACGGCCACGGCGAGGAGCCGGGGGGCCGCGCCGCCGCCCCTCCACAGCGCCGCCGAGCCCAGCGCCGCCATGGCTCCGCCGGACGCCGCAG
>VZSE01000989.1:607839-659494 GCA_013398275.1 Promerops cafer | reverse complement strand
TGATTGGCTGCGCGTTCCCGCCTCAGGGGAGGGGGCGGCGGGGGCCGAGGGGCCGCCATGGCCGCGGGGGCTCGGCCAGGCTCGGTGGCCGCTCCTCGCCCGCCACCGGCTGCGGTCACGGTGTGACTGCGGCATGTCCCGTTCCGCCTCTCACACGGCCCCCTCTGTTCTCTCCTCCACCCGGGAAGGGCGAAGGCGCCGGTGCCGCCCGGCCATGCTGGTCAGCGAGAGGCTGAAGCGCCTTTTGAAGTTGGTGCCCGGGGAGCGGCGCTTTGGCTTTTACAGGTTCCTGCCCTTCTTCTTCGTGCTCGGCGGAGCCATGGAGTGGTTCATGATCAACGTCCGCTTCGGCAAAGAGACCTTCTGTGAGTGCGGGGTCCCCGCCGCCCCCGCGGCCCGGTCTCGCCGCGCCCTCCCCCCGTAACAACAGCGCGGGGTCAGCGGGGCCGGGCCGGGCCCTCCGGCCCGCACCTGGAGGGCTCCGACCTGCGGTCAGACACTGCTCCTGTTCGGGCAGGATGGGGCACTTCAGGCTCTGCCTCCCCAGCAGAAACACTGGGCAGAAACAAACAAAAATCCTGGGTTTAGAGTACTGAATAAAATTTTAGCTGAAAGAGGGTACATTCAGATTGGCTGTTAGGAAATAAAATTCTTTCCTCTGATTATTGCGAGGTCCTGTCACAGGTTGCCCAGAGAAGCTGTGGCTGCCCCACCCCTAGAAGTGTCCAAGGCCAGGCTGGATGGGGCTTGGAGAAAACTGGTCTAGCAGAAAGTGTTCTTGTCCATGGCAGGGGGGTGGAACGGGGTGATCTTTAAGGTCCCTCTCAACTCAAACCATTCTGCGACGATTGAAACAGACTCATAAGGTTTGCCAGCATTTAAGCAGAGGTGTGGCATCATCTGAAACGTGACTTAAAATTTAAAAAATAAGTATGAAAACGGCTCAAGAGAACTTGGCTAATGGCATTTAGTTTCTATAAGTCAAAGCCTTTCTTTCGAATGTGACATTTCTCCCTTTAATAAACCCTGCTAGAAATTTTTGTGTACTTCACTGAAAGGATCAGCTCAACTGTATGTGGTATCAGGAAGGGGGGAGGCAGGAAGAATGACTGGGAAGACCATGGAGGTGGGAATATTCCTGTGTTTTGTTTATATAAAAAGGACTAAAATACTGAAGTCAGGCTGGAAGCCCTCAGGCATTGACTTCATGCCTATAATTTAATTTCCCTTCAGCTAGTTAGGGCATTTTTAAGTTTAATTACCCTCGTGGGAAAGTAGACAAGAAACAACTGTTTCACACTGGAAACTTAGTTTTCCTAGAAAAACATTTCATTGGGGCTGATGGGAAGAACTTTAGCCTGTATGGGAGAGAGAACGAGCTATTTTAAGTGGTAATAAGGATTCCTGTTGGTTTCAATTTCCAGTTGCCTCAGTCAGCATCTGCAAGAGAAGTTTGGATTGAAAGGTTTAAAAAGAGATGACAAGATTCATGTATTTAACACCAACTTGCACTGGGGAACCTCTAATGTAAAACATCTTTTCCTGCAGATGATGTTTACCGTAGGAAACAATCTGAAAGACTGTACGAGGCGAGGATGGAGAAAGGGGAATTTTAGCTGAAACTCTTCAAGGGGGAGCTCCTGAGTGCTTCAACTGTGCAAGTGCCAAAGCAGCAGCACTGCCACGTTGATGGTGGGGGAAGATGTTGGCTCTGCAAGATGAACTGTGATCCACACGTTTGTGTAATCCACTCAGATGGTTTGGGCAGTTTTGTTCTTCCGTATCTATAATACTCATATTTAAATGAAGTGAAAATTTCATTGTATTTGGGCCTCCGCCACTAATTTAATGTTTGCCTAGTGCTTTTAAATAAAGTAAACTAAGTAAACAGTCTGGCTGTTGCTTTTGTTTGCTTGGTGAAACGCCCCCCTTGTGACAAGACCAGTGGGAAAGAAACATTACATGGTGCATCCATCTCAGCATAATGGAAATAGTAATTTTGAGTTAGTTTCTTTTGTACTTACAGGAACTGCTCTGGCAGCTGATTTGTTTTCTTTGCAGTGTGGCACAATTTTAACTGGATAAAGAGAGCACAGATTTACTGCTCAGTGTTTGCTCAGCCCACAGTGTTTGGAAAGTGACCTGTGTGTTTGGGCTGTGCTGCCCACGTCTGACAGGGACCAGAGCAATGTGCAGTGTCAGTCCTGGCACCCCTCAGTCCTGGGGTGGGAATCCTGTCCCCAAGGCAGGAAAACAGGGCTGGCTGCTGTGTCCTAGCAGTGTTTGTTCCCTGCACAGTGACACCAGGAGCGTGGGAAGGGGTCAGGGTAGGGCTGCAGGCTGAAGGTGCAACAAAGAAGCCAATTCTTAAGATCAGCCTAAAATCAACCCCGAGGGAGTTCATGCACTTACAGGTGTTCTTGTGCTGCCTCCTGTAGCCTTGGTAAGTCTTCATCAACTGCAGAGACAGGGACACCTCTGTAGAGGTCAAGGTGCAGGTTCTCCACCTGCAAACAAAGGGGAACCTTCGTGTTGTGCCTTCCAAGGACTTGATCTGGAGGATTACTGCTATTTGTGTTCTCAAGGGATAAAAACTGACAGAATTAAAGACGTGACTGTGTCACTGCATATTTTGACTGAGCAGCAAGTAACTTGAGGAAAGCCTCTATTTCAGAATAAGAACCTTTAATTCCAAGGTGGAGCCCAAAACTCATGAACAAGCTGCTTTCTGCAGTCACAGATCATCGCACTGAAGTCAACCCCGACTGTAGCAGTACATTAAAGAATAAAGCAATAATAAAAAAGCCAGATTTTGAAAACTGCTGAGCTTCAGCTCCATCTGGTTTTATTTCTTGAGCCTTTTGAAACGCTCTTGTGCTCTGTTTTCATAAAACAAGTATTTCAATATATGGGGTTTTTTTGAGGCGAGAGCCCTGTGCCCTAGTTATTTCTGAGGACTCGGGAGCCCAATGTAAAAACTTCCTGAGGCTTCCCTTAAGCACTCCTGTAATAGTAGCAGAGTGTTCCACAGACAGCCATGAGCCAAGCCCAGTTCTCACTTCAGACTTCTTGCTTGTTTTGCCGTGACTGTTTCCCACTGGCAGCTGAGAGTGCCAGGCACATCTGGAAGATCTCTGGGATGTCTCCAGCCACGTAAACAGAAAGGGAGAGAGGCTGCAGTCACTCACAAGATGTCTGCTGTCAGGGAGTTCCGTGTCACTGATCTTGGTGACCACTGCAGGAATAAAATCCCCTGAGCCAGCATCAATACCATTTCAGGCAACACAGATCTGCTATGACCGAATACAAAGCTTGACATTTAGAAATCTGAGCTGCAGTCTCCAATCCTCAGTGCATTTGCTAGTGCTGACCCTTTGGCATTTTTAGATTTTGCCAGTCTCTCACTAATGCTGGAAATCAGAATAGCTACAACTCCCAGGATTCCAGCCCATTCCACAGCCGAGCACACTCGGGGATTTAGTATCAGTTTTAAACTACACCCCATCTTCAACAACCAAAGTCTTCATTTGGCTTTGCAGTTTTATTCCTGCTGACTCCTAATTCTGTGCTCTTTGCCTTCCCCAGTACTTTCTGACTCTCATATCCCTGTCTCCCTCCCATCCTCCAGCTTCCCCCATCCATCTGCTGTGGCAAAGGGAACAGGGAGGAAACAAGAACTCTCCTTTGGCTCGGCACTCAGGCAACATCATGTGGCTGTTCAGGCTGCTGGAGTGAGCCAGGGTCACAGCTTTCACTTCTAGCCCTGCCACGCCCCTGCCAGCTCCAGGGCTGAGCACATCCCTTCCTTCTGCAGGGAATTCAGCTGGTGTCCACCTGGAGCACAACTCTGCACTGACCAACAGCATTTTCACATGTTCTGCAATGGCCACAGCAACAGCTTCTGTGAGACTCAGCAAAGCATTCCTGCTGTGAGCTTTCCAAACTGTGGAAGTCAGGGCAAGATGAATAACCAAGCATGGAAAAATTCAACTCGGTAAGGCAGCAGCAGTAAAAAGTCATCTGGGAACCAACAGTGACACCTACGCACAAGCAGTGCTGCTCACCACTCCAGCATTAGAGAGGGGACAACTCCACACCAATCCAGAATGATTCTGTGGAAAAAATGGATCTGTTGATCATTCCCCTGCAGCTGTGCACACAAGGATGCAGCCATCTGCTGAAAAACCTGTGGTGAGCCAGGGAAGAGCTGAAAGAAGGAAGGGTGTTTGTGCTCAGCCTGCACTCCTCCATGGCACAGGGCTGCAGCAGTTTTGTCCAAGCTTTTCAAAAGCAGCAAAAGTAACAGCCATCTGATGTATTGGGGAATTTTTCCTTGGAGCAAAACTCTTCCTGTCATCAGTGGAGGCATGCTTTCACTTTGGACTTAATACACAGAAACAAACTGTACCTGCACTCTTGCTCATGGCCATCCCCAGCTCCTTCAGAGAAAGGGGAAAAAAGTCTTCCAGGCAGTGGTGGGACGAATGCTGCTCCTGAGGAACTTCCTGAAATCAGTACTGGATGCTGGTGCTTTATACCAAAGAGGAGGGTCAAATTAGACTTGCTGGAAAATACAGTTGGCAAAATGAATATAAAGTTTAATTTTATTAATCAAAATTTCACGTGTTTCACTGAACCAGAGCCCATTCCTTACACAATGTTCAGTGCCCAGACATTCTGAAACTTCAATTTTGGCTGTGCTTGCAGCCAAGAGGGAGCTACACATTTATGGTTGATCTTTAGTATCTCAGACTGAGCAAATAAGATGCGGAGGATGGTTAGAATTAGTTTCCTCTGGGCAACTGCAACAGAAGGGTAGAAGTGTTGTGAAGCTGGCAGCCTGTGTGAAAGGCAGCATTTATCCCGCAGGCTGAAAACATGGATGTGTGTTAATTAAATAATGCTGTACTCTGACTGTTTAAACAGCTCTCTGTAAATTTTATGCCAGGCACCTTGAGAGGTTCCTATCACTTGATTTTTCTTGCAGTTCGTCCAGAAAATTTCCATCCTTGGTTCTCATTTAATTGTGTAAAAGATGCTTTTTCCATGTTACTCATCTAATTTCCTCTATTAAACAGCTACATGGAAGACAGTCCTGAACCATGTTAGCTTTCATATGAAATTAAGGCTTGCTGTTTATTTTCAAACCAATTAATAAGGGGGCATCTGGGACTGACTGAATCTTATCACCTCCCCTCAGCTGGTTCCCAGCTTCACATATTTTCAAGGTTCACTGTTCATGCTCATTATGGCTCAATTTTCAACACCACTGTTCTTGTCACCTACAGGCACATCTCAAAATACACAGGACAATAGAAAAAGGATGTTTTATCCACACACAGGCACACACGTACCAAGGACTTGGGAACATCTGGCTCAGCAACAGCCAGAATTACTTGAAATTAAATCCTAACAGAAGTCTTAATGGAACACTCAAACCTGGTTAATCCAAAACACTTTGCAAACTATTTTTATTCAAATTAAAAAGACTCAGGTAAACAAAGTGATGGTACATACATGTTATAAACCTGGTTAGCAGCTCAGCCTTCAGGAGTACAAGATCTAATGAAAAGCCAAGCATGGATAAACCAGGTACAAAAACATATGCTGAAAAAAAGTCACCAACATCAACATTTTGAATTTTTACACAAACAGTAAATTTTCTCATGGAAGGGAAGGACTGAGGAAGAGAACAAATAATTATTAGTTGTCTCCAACTGGTTTATGAAAATACCTGTCCTAGTTTTATCTATTTTCCACTCTCACAGAAGCCAACCATTGCCCACACATCCTTTTATTTTAATATGAAAGTTTTGTTTACGCCAGTACAATGAACGGCAGTGAAAAACAGATGAGGGGCTCAAATACCCACAAAGAGAGAAAAAGAGACAGACAGACATGTCTTTTTTTTTTTTTTTTTAACCAGAGTGAGGAAAGTTTCTGTTGCTGGTTTTGAATTCTAGACTGTAGCCATTATATCCTAAATTTCACTGCAATCGACTGAAATGCCTCCAGTATAGAGAGAAACGATTTTGAAATAAATAAGGCTTAAAATAATTGATCAGGGCCAGCCCAGTGGCTTAGTGGTAGTGCTCTGCACTGCCTTGAAGGAGGAGCCAGGTTTTGTTTGCACTTCCAATCTCTTGCTCCTGGGCCAGAAAGAGCAGTGAAAGGAGGGATTCAGCTGCTCTGCAGGAGAGAGCCAGTGCTGCACATCTGCTCATCACTGACCTTCAGATAAATTAAACATCTGAGTTATACAGGCTCCGAAGGGAGTCCCATCCAGTCCTCAAAAGAAAATAAATAAAACAATAATTTAATTAAAATTCATCCCAGGTTCTTTGGTGTAATTTTTGTTAATGCTGAGAAGTAGGAGAATCTGGTGGTGTATTAGTACAATCCATGATAGTTCCAAATGCTCAAAAACTAGGATTTTGCTGCCTGATTCACTTCAACATCCCATCTTTGTGGCTAAAAACTGCAAAACCTATGGTAACTTAAACACATTTTATAGGGGTGGTCAAAGACTATTCAATTTCTACTTTATTAAATAAAAACTGGTAATTTACAAAGGCCAGTAAAGAATTTCTGTACCACAGGTGTGCTACTTGTAGAGTCCAAAACTGTCATTTCCCTCTATGTTGTTTTGCTCCATTTCCTTCACATCCATTGCACTTCTGACCTAAACTATCTTTAAGTGCCTATTTGTAATTACCTGGGGTATTTTGTGCAATGACTGGAAGAATGCAATAGGAGAAGGAGAGGAATTGGCCAGTAAAACTAAATCACAGTTTATACTTGCAAGTGTCACTTTCCTCATGAGTATTAATTACATCAGCAAAACAAATCCCAAGATATCCAGTATTTGAAGGAAAATATTTAATTTAACCTTCTGCCAAATATACTGAAATGAAAATGTTCTGTACTAACAGACTTTAGAACTCATTTCCACATGATGAACATCTCTAGCATAAATGAAGTGTATCAGTAAATCAGTTCATTTGGGCTGAGTTGCAGTGCCCACATTCCTGCTGGCTTTTTCCAAATTCATAGAGCTTTCCCAGTTACTTAAAGCAATCCAAAAGTATTCATTCTTTTTCCAAAATTAAATAAATGAAAGGATTTACCTTTAAACAAATAACTTTGTAGTCCAAAAGGTTGGTTAGTTATGAGGACAGGTAAGTCTTTAGCAGAAGGCAGCCACAACCTTGAAATTTGGCAAGAGTCGATACCTACTTTACTTAGGTTTAAAAAAAAAAAGAAAAAAAACCCAAAAAACCCCAAACCCTTTGAAGGCTGCAATGCAAGTACTCTATTTCTCCAATGCACTGGGTATGCTGACCTTACACATACCACACCATACAGCAGTATTTTACTTCCAAGTTAATTTAGGCATCAAATTTCACTCAAATTTGCATTGCAAAACTTTCACTAAGGTTAATGAATACACTTAAAGAAAGCATACAAAAATGTCTTACAATGCCCAATCATGAACAGAGTATGTGTGAATTTAAAAAAACATCACATTACTTCACTAACAGAACAACTCCACTTTTCTCCCCTAACTTACCTTCCAAGACCTGGGCTGGTTCTGAGTTCTGCGAGCCTCTTCCAGCACAGACAGAATCTCCCAGGGAAGGAGCTTCCCTGTCCCACTGCTGGGTGTTGGGGACATCACAGAACCCCCAGCACAGGCCATGGCAGATGAAACACTTCCCCTCTAAGGGCCTGCCAGCACAGGGACTGTGTTACTGATTTAGGATCACAATGGCCTTGGCTACACAGTTAAATAACTGGACAGGACTGGACAACATGAGCAGTCGAGACAGCCTTGTCCCATCCACACCAGCACTTCCAGGGCTGCTGTGGCCCACTCAGCTGCCTCAGTGGTGACTTGGAATGCCAATTTTCCTTAGTGCCAAAGCACATCTTACCTTTAGCTTCTTTTAAGAGATCCTCCCTGTTCACACCCGAGCAGCTCTGCCTGAAGTGGCCAGCACACACAAGCACAGGTACACACATTCTTATAGGATGTAAACTATGACTAATTCACATTCCACTGTATCAATCTGTAAATACTTTGTTTTCCTTTTTTTTTTAATATAAAAACAATGGCATCAGATTCTCAGCAATAAAGTATAAGAAAGATGAATCCTTGACTACACTCAACCAATTATGAAATCGCCTTTCAAACAAAGGAAACATATGCAAAAAATCTGTGTATTTGATAAAGTCAACTTAATATAACAAAAAGTGAAATATGCTTATTAAAAGTGTCCTTATATAAAAATGGTCTTGCAATGTACAGTAAAATGCAATACAAATTATTGTTGGTTATCTCTTCCCACCCAGTAACTAAACCAGCTATTGTCCCATGAGCTCCTGGAGCAGGAGTGCTGCTGTGCCTACACGTTCTCCAGGTTGTAGGCCTGGCGGATGTTGAGCGTGTCCCGCAGCATCAGGTCCCGCAGGCGCCACAGCGCGTCGGCCATGGTGGTGTGAGCCCCTTTGCTCTTCAGCCAGTGCGAGGGCAGGCGGCTCTCCTGCTCCTTGGACAAGTGCACATCTCGTCTCCGTGCTGCAAAACCCAAGAAGTGGCCCCATTACCTAATGGTTTATTCTAGAAGCAGGCAAATATAACTCTACAATGTAAGATACTCTACTTTTGCTCCCAGTATTTAAGCCCATACCATTGATTCTTAGGTTTAGACAACACTGGAGGAATTCGGAAATATCCACTGGAAGGCCTGTGGATAACATATATTCTCAGTCTGTTGATTTGCCTTTAGGAATTAATTGCATATATATATTTTAATAAGCAAACAGCAGATTTATTTCGCATTTTCTATAAAAGCAAAAATAATGGGTTACGAGGAACCCAAAGCCTTACCTGCAAGAGTCTGGTCCCACTTGCTGATGCTGTTTGACTCAGCACTGAGCCCCTCAATGTATTTCAGGTAGGCTTCAGAATGGAGGAGCCTCTGTGTCTTTGGTGGGGGGGACACGAACATGGGGGTGCTGGGCTGCTGCAGGACGGGCTGGCTGGCGGGGCTCTGCCCGGGGTACGGCGGGGGCGCCTGCTGGCCCGGCGGGCCCAGGATCCCGATCTGAAAGGCAAAGCCAGCCAGGGGTCACACCCCACAGCTCCCACTGGGGGGGACTGCAGGAACACCCCAGCCTCAGGGCAACCTCATGCAATGGAGTTTCAACTGAGGTTCCGTGCAAAAGCCTGAGAAAACTTCCCTGGAGATTCACGCTTTGGCCAGGAGATGCACAGAGAAAGGAAGTGCAAACCAACCATTCATACTCAACAGATAGTGTTCATATTTCTGATTCATGTAAATATACTCTAGTTATCATCACTGTATCTCTTCTAACCTTAATTACACCTTGATCTCCTTTTTATTTCATGTTTTCTCCAATTTTATCTGAAATACTGTGGTCTGAAGTGCAAAATTTAACTCTAAAACATCTAATCCAAACTGATACAGATCCTTGGAAAACTGGCTTATTTCCACAGAATCACTGTCAGGCAAAAATCTCAGGCAGGAAAATTCCCAGTCACAGTCTTCCCAGAAGAATTCCTACCACTGTGATTAACCAGCAGTACTGAGAACTCCTGGCACAGACATCCCATGGTTTGGAATAACTCAGTGTCATGACATCAACACTTTACCACTTAACTTCTGGTACTCATAGAATCACAGAATGATTTGGGTTGAAAGAGGCCTTAAAGCTCATCCCATTCCACCCCCCTGCCATGTGCAGAGACACCTTCCACTAGACCAGGTCACTCCAAGCCCCATCCAACCTGGCCTTGAACGACTCCAGGGGTGGGGCAGCCACAGCTTATCTGGGCAACCTGTGGCAGTGCCTCTGAATAAATAACTCCTTCCCAGCAACTAACCTAAATCTCTCCTCCTTTAGTTTAAAAGCATTCTCCCCCCATCCTACCACTATCTGCCCGTGCATAGTCACTCTCCCTCCTTTTCTTTACACCCTCAAGCCAAAGCCACATTTCTCTTTATGATGCAAAAATTTGGTCAATAAAATTGGAAATGTTCTGAACAGCTAATCTGCATTAATCACTGAGAAGAAACATCAGATCAAAGTTACCCAAACTCATAAATTCTGAGCTGCCAATGAACATCTGCTTCATCAGTTTGTGAAATACAAGTATGTTTTACCTACTCATCAACAGCTGATAAAATGTGCGGTGTCCTCCCTGTGTCACAAAGCAGGCAAAATCTAAACTATCAGCAGTTTCACAGTATGCTGAAATGACATAGTTTAGTAGAAAACTAAGACAAAACACTGCCTTGTTTATACTGAAGTTACCTCACTGGACTAACCTCCTGAGTGTAACAACAATTCAACCATCAAATATAGACATACTCTCTGAGGTGAGATATTAACTGGTTCTAAACACATCAGAACATATCATTTCTGTTCTCCCTGGGAAAGCCTATGTGCATCCCTACATGTCTTAACTGGGATGTTGCTCAAATGCCAATTCTGAGCCTTAGAGCCTCATAAATAATGCAAAAATGACTCACCTGCTGTCCAAAAGGACTTGCTCCTGGTGCTGGAGTGCCTACCATAGGGGACACATTTTGGCCTATAACACCTATATTCCAAAATATAAAATAATTAGTCTTACTTCAGAGCAGTGACAAATAGCTCTTTGGTCTTCTATAGCAAGAATTTATACTTTGATATCACTGCTCACAGTGACGTTAAGTAGATGTACAACACTCAAATATCCCCATCGCCCCCGATAAAAAACTTCACAAGTTTCTGAATGAAAAAAAAGCCAAATGACAACTACCACACACTGATATGTGGCATGTTGAATAATTTTAATTAGAGAAATGCAAGGTGAATAGGATTTGCTTTTCAGGTTTTTTTCATGTTGCTTAGTGACTGCCTGACTGCATCTTTTCATTTATAATATACACCTTTGGCTTGACAGGATCTTCCTGGAGTCCTTCCCTTAAAGAAAGGAAATGCTGATCTGCTTTAGCAACACTTAACATTTCCTCTTGTTCAGTTTTGTAAAGTATGTTCACAGCAGGATGAAATTCAAGCCTTTGCACAAATTCTGTTCGATCTCACTAATACAAAATGCACCTTGCAGGTTAAGCTTCAATAACCTTAAATACAGAACAATGAATATTTGAAATCAGTGTCAAAAAAGCTGTTTTTCTCAAGCATATTGGGATTTCTCCCTACTGCACAGAGTGTAACACAACTGTGTCAGCCTTACATACAAAAAGGTACAGATCTAAATGAGAGTCATGCAGCTCCTGACATTTTACGTACAGATGCTCTGGTCTGAAAAAAATGAAAGTTACGTGTGCTGCTGCTTTTCTTTCTGTTTGTGCCACTTCTCACGTTCATTCACTGGAAAAGCTGCAGACTACCTGTGCTCTTCCTGAGGGTTTAATTTACATGAATTAAATGCATGATTTCTGTATCAGTGATCAAAGGATGTGCCACTGGGTTTCACTCATTACAGCGTTTTTCAAATGCACTTTCCATTTGATCACAGCTCCCATTTTAAATGTGTCCGTACCAACAGTATGTCAGAAGTTGGGAAAAACATTGGTAACACAATGGAATTATTTTTGGTCCAAAGGGAAGGGCTCTGGAGGAGGGCACCCTCCCCTTCCCAGCATCAGAGCACAGCTTCACCCTTAGCCTGCTATGCCCATTTCAGCTCCACCCCCAGACATTGTTTCTTTGCTAATCCACATCCTGTCAGTTTTAAGCACAAACATCCAGCCCACCGCAGTGGGAACAGCCCTTCCGAGGGATGCAGTGTCCTGGATTCACCTCCCACACGGTTGCCTGATGTGTGCTAAGTGTCAGTGCTCAGCTGCTGTCCTGCTGCCTCCAGGTGCCATGGCAGGGAATTGCACACTCCAGCCAAGCTGCAGTGTAATGCTGATGGATTCCAGAAACACCAGGCAAGCAAACAAAAACTCCCCAACTCAAATAATTTATGTACAGGTAAAATTCTTAACAGAGCTTCTGATAAACACTGTTGCAAGGGGGTAGGGGGAGGCAAATGAGACCATTTTGTCTACAGCTTGGTTACTGCTGAACAGAGGGATGGCACATCTTTTTCACAGGCACTTGAGTTATCAGAGGTAAAAAATGAATCAGCAGGAAACAGGATCAGAGGGCAGATGAGTGTTTTTCCCCTTAACTGGGACACGTTAATGGCATTAACATTGGCAAAATATTTGTTTCATTTAAGCCTCACTTTTCATTGAGAGTGTGGCAAAAATACAGCAAATGCAGTAGAAATGCTCTCAAAAATTAATTCAAAATTTGGCCACAGAGAATACTGAATTCACCTTGTCCCTACATGTTTCCAGTCACTGTTCTATTAGCAAGCTTTAATCTGAACACAGTTCTACAGTAACAAATCAGTGCCCCAGTGGCCAAAGAGTCTTACAAACCAGGCTCATTTCAGTGCAGTCTGACATTAACACACTGAAAAAGACTTTGGTAAGGAATGAGAACAATAAATTTCATTTATAAGCCCACTTCAAATAAGAAAAGGTTGAATGTAGAGATGCTGTTCAAATGACATAAGGATATGAACAGGCTGATTTCAGCTCTTCACACTTCTGATAAACTCAAGTACAATCACCAAGGCTTTTTTGGCTGGAACAAAACTCCTGCTAGAGCAGCACCAGTTTCTCCAGTACCCTTTACCTGAGGGCTTACTGGACATGCTGTTGTGTCAGTGGTTTGCACACCCCTCATGTTCAGCAGTGCTGCTGCTCACAAACCAAAGCCACAACCAGAACAAGCTGCAGAGAACTCCTGTAACAATGGGTTAAACCAAGTACATGACAATGAAATAAAGAGGGAATGAGGATGAGGTTCTTACCGGGTGGTGGGATGCCTGGGATGCCTGGCATACCTGGCGGGAGTTGGTGGGGTGGGGGCACCCCTGGGTGAAGTGGCTGCATGCTGCCCATGCTAACAATGCCATCAACTGGGCCCTGCAAAGGTGGCAGCACCGGTGGATAGCCACTTATCATGCCTTGAAGGACACAACAAATTTCAAACATGCATCAATAACATGCAATATGGTCTACACAGTATGCACAGACATGCACTATCCACACACACACGCACAAAAAAAAGCACCTTTAGTACAGCAAGACAATACTACAATTAGTATCTTGCAAAAAAAACAAAAAAAAAAGAACAAAAACTAAAAAAAAAAAAAAAAAGCTGTAAATATGAAACATTATACTTCTGATGAATTAGTATTTAGTGCATTTGTATGTTTCTCACGGGGCAATAAATGTTGAATACTCATATATGTTAACACAAGGAATAAATTCAGCCACAATTAAATGTTACCAATGCAAGCAGTTTTAATACAGCTTAAAGCTCTGCCATCTGCATACAGATTACAAACACAACACTGACTGGCCAGCCCCATGGACAGCCCTGCTCCATGGGCTAGTTCAGAGGCCACAAAAATCAAACCCCAGACATCTTCCTGCACATGCAAAACTGATGCACAAAAGCCCTACAACATTCACATACTTGAAACTAATGGCAGTGATGGGTGTTTTTTATTAAACCATCTCCAGAATGAACTAAGGCAGTAACAAAAATTTTAAACTTGGGTTTGAAGTGCTGGGCTGCAGTAACTTACACTCATGGCATTAGACTGAAGTGAAAGGACTTAAAAGGAGCACCTGCACTCCCCACACAGAATTTCACTGTCCATGTCTGCAAGGTGTCTTTAGGGGAAAATCAGTGACACTGCAAGCACTATATTGTGCTGCTGCTCAAAAATTTCGTTTTCTGCATGTGAGGGAAGAAAATTGAGAGCTTTCTCTGGCTTTGGCTCAGATTTTCTGCTATCCAGGTAGTGAATCTACACAATGTAACTGCACTATGCTTGTTAAGCCCTGGAATGTTTAATTTAAATGGATGCATTGCCAGGTAAGCAAGGAAAGGGGTTGGAAAGACAATGAAAAGATGACAGAGGACAGAAGCAGGTCTAGAGAGATGAGGTAAGTTAGAAATGCAGATTTGCTGGGGCTTCTACAGTCTGCTCCAAGAAACCACCGAGCCTTTGCCACACTCCCTGTAACTCATAAAAGGAAGTTCCAAAACAGAGATTTCTGGAATGAGACTGGCCAAAAACTCTCATCAGTTCTGACTGAGAACAAAGCTGTAACAAGCTCAGGGTCTAAACAGGAGGAGCAGCTACAAAATAAAGGCTAAACCTGTCACTTCCTCAGGATGTTACAGAAGTGAGAAACCTCTAATCCCAAAAGCTTTACATAGAGAAAACAACAAGAAAACAAAGAACTCATCTCCCTCGAGCCTTCATTTTCCACAGGGCACCTAGACTGACATGTGAAATACGCTGTAGGTACCTATTTCAAATATCTGGAACCTTATCTGTACCTCTTTATTACAGGGAAATCCTTATTTCTAATGGAGAAAGGAAAAGAAGAAACACAACAAAAGCCTCCTTGGCTTAAAGAGCTTTCATACTGTAGCTACTGCCTGGTACTTCCAGTGCACCCCAGGCTGCTGACACATCTTCAGTGCAGTTAATGCACTTCTGAAGCTTTAAAACAAACTAACAAAAAACTCTCCAAGGAATCAAACCCATAGTTATCAATCACGGAAGCTTAGTTCTACATTTCCAATTAAAATACTCAACAACTGGCTAATAAAGGTGCCCTCAAATCTCCATGAGAAATCAGTTCTTGTAGCTCATTCCAAGTAAGAGCAGCCATTTTCTTACCCTATGTACAAATTGCAAACTTTTATTTTAAACTAGCAAACACGGCCAAACTATTTCCAGCTCCCACAATGTGATTTAGGATGTCTTTGAAATTACTTGTCCTCCTGTTTTTTGTTATAATGATGTAAGATTAAACTGTTGCAATACCTATATGTAGAAGACACCAAAGTGCTGCACTAAGAGAAACACATCTCAGAAGGCTTCCAGATTTCCTGACCCGAGGGCCATAAAGAAGTTCTGTGATGGAGAACCTCTCTGAACTAGAGAAAAGCAATCCAAGGACGGAGGAGGATGTGAAAGAGGTCCAAACAGGACACCATACTTCCAAGTAGGACTTGTGAAAACCAAAAGATGAAAGACTGTTTTTCAAATGGGCCACAAAAGTAGAAAGAGTTTAAAAGGATCTGCTCCATCATCTATTTTAAGGAAGTATTCCCCAAAGCCAAAGTGAAGAGCCTTGAGTGTTGATCTGCTCGAACAAGACAATGGCCTGAAACAGAGGTTTGCTGTCACAGGAAATAAGGTAGCATGTGTAGTTGGCAGAATGCATATTTTTGGGGAAGTTTTAAGGAAGTGTTAACAGCAAGTATTACTGCCCATCAGCAACTGCCTCCAAAAACTGGAAAAGTGACTCAGTGCCAAAAAACCCAAGAACCAAACTAAGAAAACACAACCACAAGAGGATGGTATTTCTACATATTCTAGATTGAAGTAAATTATTCACAAAAGAGATCAGCACTGGGAAACTCTTTTTTTTCCCCCTCCTTTTTCTTAATATATGCACAGATAAGTGTACACACACACACACACAAACATACAACAACTGCAAACAGTTCAGAGGGAAATTACCGTGAACAAAGTGAAAAAAAAGCCAAAAGAAAAATGCAACTCAGTGTAAACAAATGCTTTGTAACCTGGAGATCATGAACCAACTAAGGAATGTGCCTTCAGTTAAACATCCATGCAGCCTATTTACTGAGAGGGGATTTAGAGATTGTGATGAAAAACACTTCAGGCTGTCAGCCTGAAATAAGGCCACAGCCTGTGAGATGAGAAAGAAAAAGAAAAATGACAAAAGAATAAATGGAATAATTGGAATGTCTTAAGGGAAAGTTAAAAAGACCCCGAAACTCAAAACCAAAAACCTTCCAAATACTCATTTTTTATCTACTCGGCACTATTTTGACCTTGACTGCAGCAACTGAATTCTTATTTTAATTAGAAACTGGGGAAGGAAAACAACCTATCAGGTCACACCTAATTCATTCTCTCACCCATGTATGGCTGGTTTCCATACAAGAATCTCCAGTGGACTAGATTGTCTTCAGATCTGATCCTGAAAATACTTACTCCGAGCATACTCCCTATGAAATCAAGCCGGATTACAACTGGTAACGAGCTCAACACCCAGCAACAGGGACCTCGTGGAAGAGTTCTCCAAGCTCAGTTCTATTCTGAAAAATAACCTGATAAAACCAGCAATGTTGTCATTTTGTCTTTGTTTCTGCAACGGCTCTAGATCCTGGTCTGCTCTGCTTACCAGTGCCTAAGAGGCAATTCTACAAAGCTTTTGCCTGGATTTAAAATCCGGGTTAGACTCTGTTGGCCTCTCACCTCCCTGACAATTAAACCCCCAACAATTTCCCTCCTGCTTTACCACTGCCACAGATGCTGCATGCACTAAAAGAGTATTTAGCTGCTGCCCTCCTGCCACAGCAGGGCTAAAGGTGAACTCTGCGAGGCAGAGTGAATAATCACAGCTGCACGCTGCCAGAACAGGAGCACGGCACGAGGAGGACCCTGCTTCCCTGCACTGCCCACAGGCTACTCTCCACCGCAGCGAGTAACGCTGGACACCAGGCCACTGCTGCCCTAGGCACGTTCATCATGAAGAAGGACTGAAGAGTCTGAGCTTTTGCTTCCAACGTGACCCAAGAGAGTGTTCAGAGTTATGAAGGGGGTTGATAAAGTGGATGAGGAAAAAATGGTCATAGCTCCTACGTTTTACCTGCAACGGGTGTCAACTGCTGATTGAGCATTCCCATTGGTGTTGGTGGCGGCACCACCCCCATAAGAGCCCCGACAGGAGTGCCTGCCCGGGGGGAGGAATTCTGCTGCTGTGCTGCTCGCTCTCTCTCCTGCTGCTCAGCAACTTTAGCTGCCCGCTCTGTAAAAGTATTTTAGATTTTCAGTTCTGTTTTGTAACCCAGACTTTCAAAATATTATCTGTTCATTAAAAAGGACTAGTCAGACACTGGCATAGTTTAGTCAAATATAAAGTAGAACAGATGAATCTTTTTTATACAGCATATGATTTGATTTCATGTGGCTGCAGCTAAGACTTTTAGAGAACCTTTCATGAAAAATATTCCACAAAGTTTTATCTCTTTCTAAAAAAAAAAAAATAAATAATTAAAATAAATAATAAAATAAATTTTTTTTAAAAATTAAAAGAACAAATTTGATAATAACACCAGTGTTACCAACATGAAGCAGCAGTCCAGCACTAGGCTCGGTCCGCACTAGGACATGGCAAAACATTCCCTGTTTTGACACCACTGGCTCAGCCAAACCAGCTGCAGCCAAGGCCAGCAGCTCTTGGGTGGATCCTCCACCAGCTGCTGTGGGAATTGAAGCCCCACATCTGCCAGGTGTGCCCTAAAGAATGCTGTGAAGAGCAGACAGCAGTGCCAGCTGGTGGCACGATCATTTCTGGGCTCCCCGTGTATTTTACTACTGATGCAGCTGAAAAGTGGTGGCAAAATCGGGGAGCATTTGTAAAGTTTCCCTAGTGCAGATTGGTCCTTAGCTTTTGGAACATAACAAGCAGCAGTTTGATAAACCAAAAATATTTTTCTCTGCCTCTTTCTGTCATTTCCCCGTTTGGTCCCCTATGAGTTATTTTTGTTTTTCTGAAGATGTCTAACTCACATTGTGCTGCTCACTGGAGGTCATGTGTGTCCTTTGTACGATGAATCTGGTCATTATCTCAATCAAGTCTCTCACTGTGACTGCAAGAACAAAAGATCTACTGCAGGGTAATCTGACCAGAGGACAATTTTATATTAAGGGAAGGGCAAAGGGTCATGGGAAGAAGAAAGAAAAAAAAAACGAAACCCAAGCAAACAAAAAAGGAGAAATACTGAATGCCCGCTCCAGGTGCTTTGGGGTCATGCAAGTTCCTGCTTCGTTTACTCTGAACGTTGTGTCTGACTGGCACAATGAGGAACAAGGAAGAATAAATGGATGCAGGATACATCTCCAGCAATTTTTAACAACAGTGAATGCAGGGCTATGAGCTCTCTTGCAGTTGGTGAAAGATGGAAACTGCCACTAAACCAGCAATCAAGGTCCTCTGTCAAATGAAGGCTAAGAAGAAGTTCATCAAGGAGATTAAGTAATGCATCCTGCCAGTGTCACTCGCTTCCTCTAGGACATGACTTTGAACATCTATCACACTTTTGACTCCTCTAGAACCTGTTTGTGCAGCTTCTAGCACTACTTCCATACACTCAAAGACCAGCTTCATTTCCTTCTTCCCACTTCTGCAATTTCAGGCAGTGATGACGACGCAGAGAAACTCCTACATTTATACAGGCAACTCAGATGCAGTTGAGCACAAAATACACAAGATATTTAAAGGCAGATCCTGAAGTAGAAAAATGAGAAAATCCTCTCCAGAGCACAGCAAGCACTTCGGGAAAAGATGAAGCAGTTGTTCTGACTCTCACCTACTTTTGGCCAGCTAAAAAACAAAAAATGGTCAGACAAAAGCAAAAGAGACACTCTGATGAATGAGAAATTGCTGCTAAGTGTTCAGCTTTATCAGACTTCAGAGTGCTGAGGTCTGAAGAAGGACCTGACGTAGGACAGTACTCAAGTGTTACCTACCT
Organism: Promerops cafer; assembly: GCA_013398275.1. Classification (NCBI taxonomy): domain Eukaryota; kingdom Metazoa; phylum Chordata; class Aves; order Passeriformes; family Nectariniidae; genus Promerops; species Promerops cafer. The sequence goes on along the minus strand of VZSE01000989.1, from coordinate 640,804 downwards.
CCTATCCATGCCCTGACTGCCACAGAAGTAACAAATGGAATAACACTGCCAAAGGGAACTGGAGGAGGTATCTGAAAGATCAGCCTAAAGCATTCACCCTAATACTTAATAATAAACCCAAATCACATAGGCCAGGACTTGAGATCATTCAAATATTTCCAACACATCTCAAGAGACAGAAAAGAGACCTTCTGCTTTGAACAGAGTTTTTCATTACAACAGGCCTTTCCCTCAATCCCTTTTATTTTACTTTATTTAGCCATGCAGGCACTTCCAACACAGCCTCTTCTCTACTCAACTATTGCTAAAAAAAAACTAATACCCTGCACATAAACCAAACAAAATTTTCAGTGGGTCAAAATGGATCCAAAATGTAAACTACTTCTCACCAGAAAATGGCAGTGCCCTTTTTTTCACTGAGATGTCAAACCATGCTCACTCCCTGCTCCCTGGTTCACATCCACACCAGGGAACACATGAATTCTGACTCCTCACAGTGGAAGGAGTGGAGTTTCTCTCCTTTCACACATGGTAAGCAAACACAGTTTGGACACTTTGTTACCCCATCCCAACCCCTCAAAACCAAGTAAAAGGAAGTCTAGTTCAGGGCAGACACCAAGCCAGGGAAACTGCAGGTCAAACCCCAAAAGCTTTGGAAAATTTTAATTGAGAAGGAAGATTAAAATGGAAGCACACAGACAATCATTAACACGGTGGACAAACAGAGCCTTCCTGCAGAAGTGCAGGACTTTAAGCTGCTCTAAGCGAGGAAGCAGTGACATGCCAGCCATCCTCCTGCTGAAGGATGAGGCTGTAAGGAGGGATCTGCCAATAAAAAGATCACACATGCACCTAGGAGGGTGTAAAAGGAAACAACTACAGAACAAAGTAAGGCCCCAGCAGTCTCACAAAGAAAGAGCATTACCATTCCCCTTCTCAGCATTTGCAAAGCAAACTTGCCCAGAGCAAAGGGTGCTGTGTTACCCTCCAGAGCTGCAAAGAGGTGCTACTGAAAGTTCAGAAAGGACTGAGGTGGCTGAGAGTGGACAGTGACAGCATGCAAGCTTCCAGCCTCAAGATCAAAGCTGCCTTTTAAGTTATGAGTGTGCAGAAAACCTATCAAATCTAATTTTCAAGGTTATAACTGAATGGGGCCGTACCTTTCCTGGGTGTTGAAATGCTCCTATCCAAAGGAGCATTTTTTTTTCAATAAAGTTGCATCAATACAGCAGTTAATAGTGTTGACATGCTATTAACTAGAGAAGTAATTATGGATGTTAAACCCATGTATTTGGCTTGGGTAAGGGCTGGCTGTTAAAGATCAGCTGTATTTTATTTCAATCAAATAAAAGTTAAAACACAGTGACTATTTATCAGAAAGCAGGGAAGGAATGGAAGGAAAGGAGGGAGGGAAGAAAAGGAGGAAGGCAAAGAAAGGAAAGGAGGGAAGGAATTGAGGAAAAAAGGGAGGAAAGGGGAGAAAGATAGGTCTGAAGTATCTCATGATTATGAAATATTCTTAGGCTTACTTCAGGATATGAAATCTCTCAACAAAATCAGTTACAACAGTTGATTAATACTGTACTGAACAACAGCTCATTTCCAGTACAGTACAAAGCCTCTTAGGACTCTAAGTACTGTTAATAATGAAGTTTTCCCCACTCCACTGTAAGCCTTTCTTACCTGCTGCTACAGCTCTCAAGAGCTTCTTGTCCAAAATACCCCTCAGTCCTTCTTTAACGAAACATTGACAAAATATTTTTCCAACTGACTTCTAGCCCAGAAGCTCCATACCCCTTTACTTCTAATTTGTCCCTATTTTCTTGGACTTTGTTAATTTGGTTATTTGTGGCAAAGACATTGAAATTATCAGTTGTACTCTACATAACTGAAACATGCCCTTTGCTCCTCTTCAGTCATCTCTCAGTATGAACTTCTCTTTAAGGTATGTCCAGAACACAAACAAATATTTTCTTTTATTAAACCTGTCATCTGAACAACAGAAAGTGTTGAGAAAGAAAAAAGGCAGAAAAGAGTTCAGCATCTCAGTTTTTACTTACCTTCATATTCTGCTTTCTTTGTTGCTTCCAAGTTTCTCCATTCAGTTCCTACAAGTCTGCTGAGCTCTCCAAAGGAGTAGTCTGGGTGCTGAGCTTTAATCACAGCTCTCATCTCGCTGCTAAACAAGATGTACCCACTCATGTTGATCTTCCTTTTTGATCCCTCCTTCTTGGTGCTGCCTTTAACAGACTTGGGAGTGGACTGTGAGAAAAAGCAGTTATGACCACAAGTGTACAAAAGAGAAGGCCAGAAGAGAACAAAAGGAATTGGTGTCATGTCACAGATTTTGTCCATTGAGCTGTTCAGAGACATTGCCAACACAAGTTGAGTAAAATATTTTCTTTGCCATCATACATTTTAGGAAAATGCTTCCCCACTTTCTCCTTGGCCTTTACAATCCCTACTCTCCCTCATTCCACTTTCTAAAAGTTATTTTGCCTGCCAGACCTTCCTTTCTCTCCAGCCTTCACTTCTCGTTACATAAGTAGCCCTTTTCTTCCTGGGAAACCAAAGCCCGGCTCTGTTGATCCCTGTTTACCTGCACCACAGATTCACACCACGTTCTTATGTTGATGAGTGACAAAAATTCTGCTCCTTTGCTTTTCCTGCTATGGATGCCCCCAGAGAGAGCTCCTTGATGTTTTCAGCCACGAAAAAAATCAACCTATTCTGACACCTCTATACTGAGATACCACAGCTGGAGCCCCTTTTTGAAGGCCCTTCCACCTACATTTGTCACAGGAGACCATAATTCATCCATGCTCTGACCAATAAGACCCATAAATGTACCATCACATCAAAACCCTCTGAAGGCCTTTCTCATACCCCAAACATTACAAATCTGTCACATCTTGAAAAGTGCCATTGTTTCCAAGTACGTGGTGGAGGCAAAAAAGGAAACAAAAATATATTCAACTGTTTCCTTCCTCTCCTGAAATTCTGACCATGTTACTGACTCCTCCTACTTGCTGCTTTGACCCCACAGTTCAACACTCTCCTCTCTCTCAGCTAAAAACAAAGTTTTAGTAATACCAAGATGCTTAAAAAGTATTGCTTATCAATTTAAGCAAGATGAATGGAGGCCCATTTAAATGTGATTCTAAACTTCACTGTACTAACTTGCAATCCACCCGTGAAGTTTTCATTATGAACCTAAATACAACTTGTCTGGAGGAAGCAAAGAAAACTGCACACAGGGTTTGGGATGATACACAGGGCAGATTCCATCCTGGCTTCTTGGGCAAGCCCAAACTGGCAGGTGGAGAGTTCCCAAACCAAAAAGAGGGGAATCTAATTAGATATTTGGCCTCTGATACATCTGCAAATAGAGAGCTACAAGTTTACCAGTTGTTTTATCCTACATAGTTCTTGCAACAGTTTTGATAACAGTAATCTAATGTAAAAGCCTCCCCACCAGTTTGGAAGAGCAAACAGGACTTGGAGAAATCATAAGAATTCCAAATTTGGTTCTTGCATTCTCTGTTCTTTTCCATCTCTCATACACACATTTTTAAATGAACAGTCTTTTCCACTGGAGCCAGGTAACTACATATTTACTTTCAGACTTGTTAAAAGAAGAAATCAATCAGGATCCCCCTTCATAACTTTTCTCAGCCATGTTGCTGAAGCAAAGAATGAAGCTGCACATCTTTTTTAAAGTACTTTGACTTGATCCACAGGAAACTGCAGCAGGAAACCATCACCCACCTATCTGCCAAGCCCCACAACACCACATATTCACTTGTCTTGTCTCCTCTTATACTTAGGTGTTATAAGAGCTTCTTAGTTGGCAGAAAGAAAAAAAGCTTAAAAGTTCTGGGGTTTAATAGTTGTTAGATGAAATTTCACTTCTATTGGAATACTCTTCAAGAATTTTCAAGCTGCTTATAAAATTCAGCATGTTAAACAAGAGCAGCGAGCAACCTCGCAAGGGAAAATGCATTTGGTGGTTGCCCACATGGCAAAACATCACACTCAAACCAGGCAAAAGCCTTCAACTTCAGCAACTCTTTCACAACATCCAAAGACATTTCTACCCTGGGTCACATCCTTTCAATGTAATGCAGCAGAAATCTACATTGCTGGCCACAAAAGTGTCTGAAACTGCCTCCTGTTCCCAGCAGATCATTCCCATTGCCTCTTTAAGACTGGCATTAGCTTGGATGTGGGAGTATGGTGACACAGAGAAAGGTTTAATCCAGTTGCAAACAAACTCTTTTGGTTAGTTGAATTTCCAGCTAAAGCAGCTCCTCACCTTGCTTCCACACTCAGTTACACAAATTCTAGGCCTTGTGTAATAAAATTTATATTTGAATTTTATATAAAGACCTGATACTTCTGAACAAGTGTCACAGAAAACCTCATTATTAGAAACAACACTACTACATAAAAATGTACCCTGGGTTTTCCTAAGCTGAATTACTTCCTTTAAAAATATTTTAATGGAATGAAACACTATCACCTGGACATCATATTGAACATGCCAAAATTGTTTTGTGCCATTTACTCCATACACTTGTAAACTTCAGTATAAATCCTTTGTTTGTGTATGATAAAATGTTACTTTCTTCATTTGGATTGGGAAAAGAATGTGGAATATAAAGGTTTAAGGGTTCCTGAAGGAAAGTCCTTACCTGTGGTGGAGTATAAGGCATTATATCCAAATCACTGGCTAAGGGAGCCTGAAGCTGAGGCATAGAAGGTGTTTCAGTCATATCACCTTCCTCTTCTCCCATCTCTTCCATGTCCTCATCACCTCCTTCCAACTCAGCAAATTTTGCTTCCAGCTGCTGAATCTTCTTTTCCAGCAGAGGAGATGGCTCCTTCTGAGGAACTATGGGTTTTCTGGAAGGTGGAGGAGGAAGACAGAAGCAGCTGAGAACACACTCATACCTAACAGGAGAAGTAACTTGTTTTTGAAGAGAAAATAAACTTTTCTTAATTTCTGACTGAACAGCATAGAAACAATGGTGACTTGATATGTGCCTATGCTTCCTTTCAGAACCCTGAGCAGAACTAATTTTGTGTCTGTGGCCAGTGTTCATTTCAGTCACTTGTTAGAAGGCTTTTTTATGAGTTAGAAAGGGATTTCAATATAAGCACTTAATTTCTACAATAGAAGGCAGCAGTTAACACCACAGCTTCCTTAGATTTCACATTTTACTTAAGTTAGAACTTAATATTTTTATTTTATTAATATGAATGTTCACCAAAAGGTTTTTCTTTCCTCATAATGAAGACTTAAGTATTTTCCCAATATCTAAGGGAATGTACCAATCTGATAAAGTAATGACTTTTCTTGAAGTCAGAGGAAGAAAAAGAAAACATCCATTGGTATTAAGACCATAAAAAGACTGATGCTATCTGGATTTCTTCCCAGGAGTGTGGTTATCTGAAATTACATCTCTGATTTCTGTGGATGTCCTGGGTCAGGCTGGGATAGAGTTAATTCCCTGCACAGCAGCCAGGAGGTGCCGTGTTTTGGATCTGTGAGACAACAGTGTGGGTAACACACCCTGCTGTAATTAGTGCTGAACAGCTCAGCATCAAGGCCTTTCCTTTTCCCCACTCTGTGGCCCAGCAGTCTGGGGCTGGACAGTGATTTGGGAGGGGAGACAACCAGGACAGCTAAGCCAAACCAACCAAGGGGATATTCCATACTTTGACACCCTGCTCAGCAATAAAATACAGAGAGAAGGACAGGACAGGGTACATACAGGGTTATGGCATTTGTGTTCCATTACATTGCCAAGGCCCTGCTAAACATCTGCCTGCTGATGAAAAGTAGGGAATGAATTCCTTATCTTGCTCTGTTTGTGCATGGAGCTTTGCTTCACTTTTCCAACTGTTTTTAACTTGAGCCAGGAGTTTTTCATCCTTCTGCCCTTCAGATTCTCTCCTCTATTCCACTGTGGGGCAGTGACCAAGAGGCTGGGTGAGGGCTTAGCTGCCAGTCCACCACAATGCAGAAGAGTGCTCAGGTGACCCCCTCACTCCCCTCACATTTTTACCTAAAATAGTATATTTCATCATCTACAACTTTTGCAGACAGTGAAAACCTCTTCAACCCCTTGAACTTCTTCATTTGTTTGTCGCTTTCGTTGTAGCGGCTCTCGCAAAGAAAAACATCGTTTTCAGAGATTTCTGTTGGTCTGCAGGAGAGGAAGTCTTTGAATGACAGAACGACACACTTTCCTGCAGAAATGAAAGAGCTGGGTAAGAAGGCAGCCACACTTGCAGACTATTTTTTAAAAGTGTGGAAAGTCCATTTTTTTGCCTGTCTCGTAAGTCTGGAAGATTCCTGGCATTTGGCGCAACTACTGAAAATACATCAATTGATATTCCAATCAAATAATGCCACTCACAAGAAACCTAGAGCAATTTAATGCAGCTTTTAGATTTTTTTAAGAACTAGAGAACCCACAAAATCACAAACCCCCATGATCACTGTCAGTTATCATATTTATCACAGCATCGTTACTCCAAAACAAAGTATACAGCCATCATCTTCTGCAACAAATCAAATTTCAACCTCCTACTCCTCCTTTCAGCTTTGCAGGTAATATGGATTGGAGTAATTACATTAAAATGCAAGAATAATGGAGTTTTCTGTTCTCTGGCTGCAAACAATGTTCACTTTCATATCATACATGTAATTCCCTTATTGTAAAAAAGCTTCCTTATAGTGAATTCTCATCACAGGTCCCACAGGCAGGAATGAATATTAGAAACTCACTGAATAATACTTCCTCCCTCCCTCAATGAATAAGACGTACTTGGAATCAAGCCTACACATAGCCTTCAATCACTTCAGATTGTGTAGGAAAAGAAAATGCCCATCAGATTAAAGCTGTTAATAATTACCCAAAATGCAAGTCATGGGACAGGTCTCCTCCAAGTTACTCAGAAACACCTCCTTCTTGTAGAACATTTTAGTTGGCTCATGCTCCGTTTCTTCAGGATGTATAAAGATTGGACCAAAGAAATAAGCGGCTCCATCTCGCACCCACATCTTCTCAATCCTGCAAAGGAATCAAACCAGCAACATAAATGAAAGGCCATTTCTCCCAAATGAGGCAGCAGGATGTTCAGGAAGACCACCAGCAGAAGATGAATACAGAGCAGCCAATTCCAACTGTACAACTGGACCAGGTTTTTATCAGGCAGCTAAAATTCCACCTCAATCTATCAAGACCTTGTAACGCTTCACCCCCATTTTTTCCGATCCTCTTTGTTACCTTTTTGCAACCAGCCCCTCCAAGTTATTTTCACAGCTGTAAACTGCAAACAAAGAAGCTGCCCCTACCTTCCTACTCGAGGCCGCACCAGCCCGTGTGATTTTATGAAGACACAGTCCCCAACCTTCAGCCACATGTCATTGTAGCAGAGCTGTTCAAAGTAATGGCAACCAGGTTCCCCATTGGACATTTCTACTGGAACATCTTCTTTGTCCTGCAGAAGAAGCAGCATTTAGAAACTTGAGGAAAGAGGAAAACCAAGCACAGAAATAAAGAGATGTCAGGTACCAGTAAAAGGCTTTGCTCTATCTTTACGTTAACAATAACAGGTAAGCACTCAGCAGAGATGTGTGTGCAAAAGTTTCCTGAATTAAAACCGCAAAGCCGAAGACACCCTCCATGTCTGTCACAAGCTTTCCTACTTCACAAAGCTCTAATTTTGCCAGAATAGTAATTTACAGGTCTTTCTTTTGTTCTAGTGCTTCAAAGTAAACTGGCCAAGCCAAGCCTTGTCAGCTTTGATGGTTTAAAGCCCAGTAATGTGCTTAGGAAACAAGAACTCAAATATGGCCAAGCTAACAGACACAAAAATATAATGATTCAACTCTCCTATGAACACTCCATGTATTGCTTACAAATTCATACCATCTGCCCTATTTAATTTCTTACTTTTTAGTAAAAACTCAAATTGTGCCTCATGTCATCTTTCAGCCTGGGATTCCAGAAAGCCAAAGAAGCACACGCTGTCTCACCAAGGCATGGAAGGAAAAGATCCTGTGAGTATTCATTCTCTCAGTAGAATGAATTCCATCTTTTGTCATGATGTGAATAAATATACTAATACACACTAGGTGTCTGACAAAAGCTGACAATGGGTGTGCTGGGTACTGTGTTCTCAGGTTCTGTTAGAAAATGCAAAGTGGATTTTTAACGGTTTTTTAGTGATTTATGATATTTTATGAGTCTCTTATTTTTTCACGGCTCTAAATTTATTTCAGACAAAACTAATTAAATTTAACTAATTTTAATACACTAACCTAAATTTATTTGTTTTCTTACTCTAGGTACAATAAATGAACCATTTTATCCACTACGTTGGACAGAAATATTCTTAAGCATTTTGACAATAAACTACTTATCAACCACAAACAGGCCACAAACAATAGAATATTATGTATTACTGACTGCTGCCTAGCTACTGACTGTTTTACTGAAATGCTACACAACAAAACATTTCAGCACTGCCATGAACTAAAACTAGACTTTTAGTTCTACTGGTTCTTTAGGCTTAGGGCAGGCTCTACAGTAAAAGTGTAATTTTCTGGAGTGGTAAAAAACCCAACCAATCCCATCAACATGATCACAATAAAGAGGCTTGTAACAAATATTTACAGACTTTATTATTTTCTGTTATGTCTATTTATATTTTGTTTGTGTTAATTTACAAATGTCTGTAATATAACAGAAGTATTATAGTCATTTATGTTTTTTTGTGTCTGGATGTGGTGAAACCCAAGCCACGAGGGCTAATATTTTGTCATTCTCTATCTGTCAAATGCAACGTTCCCCTTGCATACCTTTTCAAGATGAAGGATACTTTCTCCCACCTTACTGTCCTCCAGTGTTTCACTGTGTTTCTCCTCATCTACTTTGTCTGTATTGGCGAACACGGAAGCGACTCTGACCACAGGCAGGGGCACATCTCGTGGGACAAATCTGACAGAGCTCACAGGCATAGTCCACAGTTTAATCTTTTTAAAAGACTTCGTCTTCGCAGAATAGCGCGACTCGCACACGTAGACATCCTCGTCTCTGAAGTTTTCAGGGCACAATTTAAAATATTCCTGCAGATTGAAGGAAAAATATGAAATATTTCAGCAACACCCACACAGTGAACTCCCTTTCATGGCTTCAGTTTTTTCTGTGCTTCTGCAGAAGCCTTTTTGCTGAGTTCTCTTCTTCCAGTTTGACGTTCGAGTTTTACTAAGAATAACAACAAACAAGAAATCCCACCTTTGGAGAAGGAGCTAATTCTGTACAGCTTGGCATGTGAGAAGAGTTAGGTTTTATTCATTTCCCAATCCAGTGCATTAACAAGTACAAGATCTGCAGCATGAAATCACCTCCACAAGACTTCTGAGCTTTGACTTGGAAAAAGGACACATTCACCAAGCCAGGGTGACCGTAAACACAAATCAACCAGCACAAGGAAACTCCACCACCTGGCTGAACCACATATCTCAGGAAGCAAAGGAAGATCCAAACAGCCCACAGAAGCAAATTCTATTTTATTGAGGTATTAGTGGAATGTCTCTATGTTAGAGGGCCTACAGCGCCACAGGAAATAGCAGAAAGCATTACTTGTTTTATAAATTAGTCTGAATAGTCTCTCACCTTGACAAACATGACCACACATTTGCCTAAAATTTTGCTAACAGGAACTTTATTGTAATAATCACTTTTAAAGACTTCTTTCTCCAGGAATTTTCGTGTTGCAAGATGAAAAGTTTCATTTGGTCGATAAAACCAGCAGCCATAGAGCCATTTCTCTCCTTTGAAACAGAAAACAACAACAAAAAAGAGAAGGGAGACAGAAAGAAAAAAAATGTAAAATGACATTCTCTAGTGCATGAGCCAAGTAAGAACAATTAGCAATGGACTGATTAATCCAATAGCCATGTAGTCATTGGCACTAAGAGCAATCTGCTTTTAAATAGGGCAATATTCAACTGTTCAGAAAAGGAAAACAACTTTTTTTAAAAAGCCTCCCAATTATTTTTTCTCCAGTAAAACCTGACTCAGCAAAATAAAGGAGAAATTCATTCTTATTTATAGATTTCGACTTTCAGGCCTTGAAACTGCTTTGAAGTCCACACAACAATCACCAGATTATTTAAAGAATCTCAGGTAACTGTCTTTAAGTTTTTTAAGAACTATTTCTTTCATTTTATGCTCACAAATTACATGATGACAACTCAAATTGACAACAATTTATAAAGAAGTTACAAATATGTACTATTTTTATAAATCAAAGGAAACCTGTGCCCGTCTTTGGTCCAGATTTCTCAGCACAGAAAAACAGTGTTCTTCTGCACCTAAATTACAAGGAGTCCACCCCACTCAGAATCTCATCCCTGCAAGGCTTACAATTTGAGGGCAGGCAGAAATGAACATCAAAAAAGCCCATGCTGTCCCAAGAATTTTCTATTTGTAATATCCTTTAGAAAAAAGCAACTCAGAAACAACAACAAAAAAATACTCACTGGTTCAAGCAGTTCTGCAAATAAAATAAGTAACATCTACACAGGCAAAAAATCAAATTGGAAGCTTAAAATAAGAAGAAGTTTCACCCTTCAGTGTTTCTGCTGCAGTAAGGACATCCTTACCTGCTGAATCTTCCCACAGCCTCTCGATGCAGACGATGTGAGGCTGCAGGTTGGCCTCTGCAGGCTCCACATACACATAATCCCCCACGTGGTACATGCTGTTCTTGAAGCTGCAGTCCTGGCTGTAGGTCCGATGCAAACTTGACAGCCCAGCTGATCCAGAGGAATCTTCACTCTTTTCAGCTTCTTATTTCAAAAAGGAAAAAACAGATGTTAGTAATGTTCCATTTCCATATTAGCCAAGATTCTTGATGTCAGTGCCTCACGTTGAGCCTGGAGTAACCAGGCTTTACTGCTGCTGACATCTGTGAGGGAAGATGAAGCGTGTTAGAAAGATGATTCATGGACAAAATTGTCAACAGCTCTGCTCCTGTCTGTGGAAAGGTGCAATTGGACAGCTTATTTATTCCTTTAAACATGGTGCACAATGGAGCATGGACAGAAACAGCCAGGAACTGTGAAATAAAGGACCTTCAGGGTATGCTTTATGCCCTACAAAAGAGTGCAAGCCCACTCCTCTTCACACCCACAGTACCAAAACACAAAAGGCTTATCAACCTTCAGTTCTTTAGCAGTGTTAGACAACACCATCAGTATTTGTCAAAAAGAAAACAACTAAAAGGTCAATGGGAATATTCATTGTTAAGTTTATTATCAGCAGAAAGCTAAAGTAAAAAACTATTGCTTTCTTTTTAAATATCCTTGAAATAATACTGGTACCCCAAAGTATTCTGATTAAAGAGTTCACATAGGGTTAATATCTACTTACATCTCTGTCTTAAAAGCCCTCTGGCCTGGCTGATAAAAATCAAAATAAAATAGATTTCTCACAACTTGAAAATAAAAGACTGGGGGACAAGCAGACTATTGAGGTCCTTTCAGCAGGCAAAGCTGCAGCAACACATTATATGTGTGGGTGCATTTTTCATTTGGTACATTCAAAATTAATGAAACAAAAGTCACTACCTCTCTTCTCCTCCTCCCTTTTGAGCTTATCCTCCTCTATTTCTTTGGGCAGCTTTTCCTTCTTTTCCTTTTCTACATCATTGTGAAGATGCTTGGTGGTGTAGCTGAGAGCAGGTGACAGCAGACTCTCCATTTTTACACAGTTCATCTCGAATTTTAATGAAGAACTGCTGAAGTTCCACTGCATCCTCATAGATCTCTGAATCAGTCCTGTACAAAAACATGAGCAACAGGGTAAAAACACAGTTTGTGCAGGGTCAAACAGGAGCCTAAACACACCCATCAATCACGGCTCTTTGTGATCAATTGAAAGCTTCACTCTGCCAGTAGATTTCTGTGCTTACTCATAAGCAGCAGCAGAGACTGACTTGAAGCCATGAAGCATTAAGTGATGCTTCACCTGATAGTCCACTGTCAATCTGTGTTACAGTTTACCCACAACAGTATTTTGGTGTACACCAGTCCTGCAATGCCAGGAAAATCAAAGGTAACTAGTTGTGACCAAGGCTCCTTGTCACTGCACCTCTACAATCTCTTAACTTCTGAAAACTTGAGTGAGAACAGTACTATTAACAAAACTGACTTAATTTGAATTATCCATAGTCCTCTTAGTAGATGTTTTAAGATAATATTTTACCTCATTTCTTCACACTCAAGCTCTCACCTGCACGTTCCCAAAAAGGCTACTGAATTCAAGCAAAACAGTACAAGAAGTTGCAAGTGTTCATAGTTTTTGCACGGCGTTACCATAACTCACCCAAGTGTGATTGCTCCAAAAGAGTAATTCACTATTTGAACAGTTAGAGAACAGCTCTCTTTTCAATTTGAAAGTTAGCAGGAACCTTTTTGTCATAAGGTGCTCCTTTGGAAGATTATTGTCAAAATGATCTCTTAGTAGAAAACTAACTTCTTCCTTGTTTGCAAATCAAAGCAAACGTTCCACTGAAGATCTGATACATCTTTTGAGATTTAGTTTTTCAAACACTCATATCAAGGAAAGCAAACACCTTAAAAAGCTTCAGCCTTTGTCTAACATTAAATGCAAAACTCATGATAAAGATACCTGAAAAATAAGGGTTTGCTCACCTGTTCATTCTCCGTGCCCTCTCCAGTACCTCAAACATGTTCTCCTGGAACAAGTCCAATCTTCTGTAGCGATTATTTTCAACGTTTTTTCGGATAATATCAAAAGTCAGAGGAGGTTTATTTGGGAAGTTAGGATCAACAGCAGGAATCTCGGCTAAGGAGTCACTGTAGCATCTGCCCTCATCATCCTGGTGGCTCATAACAGATACAAAGAGGTTATGGATAAGTTCCTGAATCAGCAAAGTGACATTGGGCACATGAGAATCCTCGTCTCCTTCGATTTCTCTCCGAGTTTCAAGCAAAACTTTGTGGAGGACCAGGGCATCTTTATAAATCAAAGACTCCGGCTCATTGTATGTGCAAGCGTTATTGAACATCATGACAAAGTCCTCCACCATGGAGTCGATGTCCTGGTATTTATTTGCCATCATGTGGCTCCTGATCTTCTCCATGTCCACGGGCTTTTTGATGGTGACGTAGTAGTCGGGGAGCTCGGAGCGGGACGGCAGCCGCAGGAAGATCGCGCTCAGCCGCCGCCCGCGCTTGTCCGTGTAGTTCTTCACGGCCTCGTACACCTCGTTCAGCTTCTGCTGCATTGGAGTCATGTACTTGGACTTTTTGGGAGAAATGCCACTCTTCCTACCTAACACGACAAAAACAAAAAAGAAGTCAAAATGACAAAGCAGAGAACTTGCACATTTCTTTGTCCATCTCTGGTTTCCGCCAGACAATTGTTCATGGATGAACCACTTCATGGTGTGAGCAGAAGCCTCAAGACATGGAGCCCATTCCAGGCTGCAGCTTGCTTTATTTTTCATAACTCTATGAATTTTTTTTTTAATGTTCTTTTTGGCAAACACAGAATGTGTTGCTCCATGCTCCACCTGGCAAAGGCCTCCTCAGGCTTCAGCATGGAAAACATCTTTTCCTACCTAACAGCATTAACAAACTCCTCTAAACTGATTTTGGTCTTACAGCTCTCCATGAATTTGTGTCTGCAGCTGTTAAAAATTCTGTCATCACAGGGGTTTTCTATCACTAAAATTAAGTATTCAAAATATTATCAGATTCCTTTATGACATATTTATGCCAAATTAGAAAGGATTATTATAAGTAAAGTGTAAATTAAGGCCTCCCATGGGACGATCAGGTTGGCTTTTTGATTAATAAGGGATCTCTGTTACTGCACTGCACAGACTCTGCCTGAGTCTACGCCTGTACTTTACCTAGGAGCTGCACATTTAATTTGCAAGAGGACTGTGTGCAGTTATTTTCTTTAAGGTTTTTGTGCAATTTCATCTGTTTCAGTTTGCTCAGTTCTGAATACATATTAAGAGAACATAAGATTTGAGTAGTAGCAAGTTTGTAAGGGCAGCAGCTCAAGGAACTTCATGTTTTTCGTGGCTTTCAATAATCTGCCAGAGTTCACTTTTTTTAATCATTCTGTGGAAATCCCAGACATTTAACCAGTGAAATTAAGAGATTTGCTCAATTTGAGAAGCCCCTTACTTGACTGAGCCCATAATGAATCGGATAACACTTGGATAAGTGTTGGATAACATTTGGATAACACTGTATGACTAAATCTTAATCCTTCCACCCATTCCCAAATCTTTTTTCTTCACTCTAAGTTACTTTTCTTAGAAAACACTACATGCAACAACTTAATTCTGTTCTATAATATAGACATGCCATTGCTATCAAGATTTTGAAAATACAATTCTATTTTCCTTGTCGGTGTTAACAACTCTGCAGAACATGTCCATTCTAAAAGGAAGATTTGTTCACCTGTATTGTGTTGTAAGTATTGAAATGAGACAAGGCAATGCACAAGGTTGTCTTACTTAGCTTTAGTTTAGGGGATGCAACATCATCATCTTCAGCCAAGGGTCCCAGCTCTTTCCTTTTTTCTTTAAGGATCTTTTCCAGCATATGGGCATCATTATACACCTATTAATCAGTAAAGTAATCAAAATCCAACCAAAACTAGGTTTACTGTGCTTAGCCTAGTTCAGAACTAGCTCCTAAGAAACACTGAAATGTTAGTTTGGAAAAGCTGAAAGCAAAACGGAGTATTTTATTTAAGGTGCACCTTTGATAAATAAGCTTTTCTTTTTAACTGATTTACACAGGTAAGCAGAACTGATGACACCATCCAAATCAGGGAGCTACAAATGTTGAAAAAATTATCCAATTAAGCTGCATTTCTATTCCAAAGACTACAAAATGGCAAGGAGCAGCTGTGTTATCAATTTCTTCATCAAACCCTTCTGCTGAGCAATGAAAGATCCCTTGAACCACTGAGATTCCATCAAGGTACAAAGGACTAGAACAGTCCTGGGTCTTCAAACCCAATCCTGGTGATGAAGTGCAGTAGCTGACCAAGTTCCTCATTAGAAACAGCTGGAGGTTTCTTACCACCACCCTGTTTCACATCATTCTTGCTGCCTGAGAAACATCACAATATAGACACACCCAACAATATACTTGTAATTGAAAACCATATCCCTTTCAGACTCATTTTGCTAAGCTAAACAAGTCACATCTTCTAGTCCGATCTCCTACACTCTCCACTTCCATGAAAACAAAGCTGTTTTCCTTCTAAGGCATCCTTTCTCAGAAGTTCTGAGAATTTCTACTTTAGTTCAATAAAGAATTACAATAAATAATACGTGTAATAGTTGAAGAGCAACCATCCTAACAGCAGTTTATGTCTGCAAAGCAGCAGAGAGAAGCGTGGCTGCTGAGCCCAGTGAGTACCTGGGAGCCCTCCTCGTTGTAATGCCTGGCGTTCCGGAACATGAGCTTCATGTCCTCAATCATGGCCTCCTCCGCCGCGTACTTATCATTGCGGATGTTGTGCTCTATCATCTTCAAGTCCATTGGCTCCAGGATAATTTTGTAATAGTCTGGATAGTCCTTTTTGGATGGCTTAACCATGAACAGATCACAGAGCCGCCTGCCCGTGCCGGGCTCTCGAGCTTCCAGAACCGCGTTGTACAAGATCTTCATCCGCTGCTTTCGTATGTTCTTCTTACTGCCAGGGTAAGAACAACACAAAGGAAAAAGAATAAATGTCAGGGGCTCTTATCCCCACTTCCAACACTAATATCAAAATGGTATTATCCTCTACCATAAAGAGACAACCAGAACCATCTAAACACACACAAGAAGTTCAACATTAAGACGGTGCACTGGAATTTGCAAATGACACAGCATCATAACCAGGAGCCTGACACAGAAACAGGAAACCGCTCTTCGAGATGACTGTTCTCTCATTGACCCTGAGTTCAAGTGTGCTACAAAATAAACCAACTAACTCATTTTTCAAAGTGCAAAAGCCAAAAGGAGCTCTGAGCACTTTCCAGATGCAGAGAAAACAGACCAGTCAGGATCAGGCATCTCAGTCCAAGAGCTCAAGATCCGGAGTGACCAGAGTGAAAACCTCTGGTCAGCACCTTCATGATTACTTCTGGTGACCACAGACTGTCAAAGACATGAGCCATTTATCTCAGAGTAATTTTGTACATTCTTCAGTACCAAGTAAGGACATCAAGGATGTAGTAGAAAGAATTGCTTAAATATCTGTCAGTCCAAATGAAGTCTGAAGTCAATAAAGCTCACCAAGACTGCAAACCCAGGTAGAAAATGGTATGTGCTATCCCCACAAATGTCATCCTGTGTGGGCTGTTATGGTTGTCTCAAGAAATCTGACAGCACAACCAAGACACAGCTTATCACAAAAAAGTACAGGGCTCCTTGCACACATAGTACATGGCCTATAAGCAAATCAAGTAAGGGAGAAGAAAATGTATGTCAATAATGTATAGTCTCAGCTCAGATACTGTGGCACTCAGCAATACACTCACTACAAAGCACTTGTAAACAGGCTTCCAATCTGCAATCTCCTTAAGACTTACTCAGGTAGTTATAACTTTTGACTATTACATTACCTGCAAAGACAACAACCACCACAAAAACTACTTTCAATTGCAGAATGTGCAAAATATCCTGGTACAACTTATTAGAAACCAAACTGCAACACAGATTTCCCATTATGTGGATCTTTTTATTACACATTTAAAACATACCTGATTCAGCATAGTCTCATGCCTCAGATACCTCTTACTCCTTGGTGAGATCAGCAAAATA
Organism: Promerops cafer; assembly: GCA_013398275.1. Taxonomy (NCBI): domain Eukaryota; kingdom Metazoa; phylum Chordata; class Aves; order Passeriformes; family Nectariniidae; genus Promerops; species Promerops cafer. The sequence continues at coordinate 623,916 of VZSE01000989.1, read as the reverse complement.
ACTAAAAAAACCTATCAACAAAGAAAACTCAAAATATATATTCTACAGACTAAACATTACCACTGTTGGCAAATGTTGGTTAGTTGTTCCCACCAGCAGGTGAGCAATGCCAGAACACAGATACACTGCCAAATTCTCCATTTTAATGTGTTTCCAGGTTTTTCTCACTCATTTCAACAGACACAGGCAAAGCAAAACCAAAGCAGAACTAGCTAAAGGCCTGCCAATACTCAAGATTTGTGTAATGCATCTCATACATAAAATGGGACATTCAAACAACTTTCTTCTGGGTTACTGTTACTTTCCCAATAGGACAAATTTTGCATGGGTTATTGGTTTCCTTTTCCAGCAACATTTTGGAATTCCTCTCATTGCTTCACTTCTGTGATCAGCAGCATTTATGATTTTCTTTTCCTTGCTATCACTGAGCAAGTGAAAGGATAACAAGTATCGAACTGACAACATCAAAAGCATTTTCAGGTGCTCTTCAGGCATCATTCTGATCTCCCTTGCCTATGAACACAGGAAATCCCTTGTTCCCTTTCCTCTTTTATTGTTCTTAGATGACAGGGCCAGACAGATTTTTTCCTTTTAAGCATTTCTGTAGTGTCTGGCACAAGGTGATCAAAAGCAATAAAAGGACACCGATGACAATTTCACTTGCTTGATTAGGTTAGTACTTCTTTTTGAATTTGAAGATCACAAAGCTAGTGATTTTTGCAATTTGTTCCTTCTTGATTACTTGGTTCTGTGGTCTGCCTTTGCTTTCTGTTACATTTCTTCTTCCCAGCATCCCTAGACTGCACCACCTCCTAAATCCATGTTCATATTTTCTCTCTGAAGATTTTTAATGAGTGTACATTTTTGCACTTATTTCATTGTTCTTCAGTGACTCTTTGCTGATGCTCTACTCCATTCCCTTCCTCCCCCCACAACTGTTGTTCCTTTGACAAAACAAGAAATAAATATCCAGGAAGCTGATGTTCATAAGCAACACCAAAGAAAGACACTGAACTGCAATTTTACATTGGCTGTTGCTACCACTGCAATAATATTATCTGAGCTGGACTTTATGTCAAAGGACACCATAAAGCAGACTAGAGAAACTACCTCTTGCATCAGTGTGTTGCAAAGGTGAAATGCCTCACTAGTAGTAATTACAAAACAGCTATCACCATAAAGAATACCTCCCATAAGCCATCATTATGCTCAACAGAAGAGTCTATTGCAAATCACTGGGAATTTGGTTTATGTTACAGGACCCTAAAGTAATCAACCTCTTCTAATCAGTTTATCTATTTGTCAGGCTAAAATAAAACAACTCTCCCCAAAAAAATCCTGAAATCCACTGGCAAAATCACCTAATTCAGTGCAATTACAGTGCCCATTTTACTTACTGAACTCATGTTGACAACTGCCAACTAACAGACCAAAACAGGAAAATAACAGTCAGCAAATAGTTTTGAATTAATTAGAATCAACACTTAATGATGTTTCAGAATTACAAATCCTTACACAAATGCTAAAAACCATGGTTTAATGCTCTCTTTAACAAAAAGAGATGCAGCAATGTTATGCCCTGCAGGAACTACAGAAGCAGATACCTTTTCCTTTTTGAGCTTCCAGTATCAGATGTAGCAGAAGAAATCATGCTGTCCCCATCCTCAATGTCATCTCTCCTAGCAAGCTCCTTCTTCTTTGCCTGAAAAAAGAACAAATCCCTGAAGCCAAACCCAACTGCTGGACACTTCCAGAACAGAATTAAAGAGCAGTATAATTCTTTCTAACTGACAGAACAACTTTTGAGGAAACAATTTGAAAACAATGTCATTTCAGTCTACAGCACTCAGCTGGAACACTTAATGAAATCTGAAAGGTTTTAGCCTTATTCAGTTACATGCAAACTCTAAAAAACCCTATGTCATTAATTTTCTCACAATTTAATTAGGTTAGGAGTCACAGTAAGGAGTAAAGTGACCAAGAGAAATCACAGAAGGCAGCAGGTGTGCTGAGGAAAAATCACTTCATGATGCTCTCCATTCCCATACTTTCCCCTAAGCAAGAAAATACTTCTGCAAATACAGGTGTAGTTCAAAATTACTTTGGAAAAATATCCATTAGGGAAATAAATTTACACATGAAGTTATATCCTTTTGCTTGTTCTCCTCCACGTACCTGCATAACCTGCTGCATTTTCAGCACTCTTTTATAGATGGCAGAATTGGGGACATTGTAGCGCTTGGCATTTTCAAACATCAAATTCAGATCAGCCTCCAACTGATCTAAAGTTTCGTACTCATGGTTCTTCAGCTTGGTTCTGCAAAAGAGAAATACCAGTCAGCTATTTCACTAGTTACACAGTGCAAAACAGTCCTTCAGTATCCTCATTTTCATGACAAATCAATAGTCAGAGAGCTCTAACTACAGAAATGGGATTTACTTTTTGATTCTCTAGTACCATCTTCCACTTGTAACTATATTAGGGAAACATATCTCCTCAAAGAATGGTTTCAGTAATTTTGGAAGTTGTGGAGACTGAAGTCCTGTTTTCATACTGGGGTGAGATGTTACAGGTGAGGCAGCAGCACAGCCTGCTGAGACTGCTGCAGTGCCCCTGAGCCCTGACCTTGGGCCAGGCCAGCTCTGCACAGCCCCAAACGCTGCCTTCCTTTCACCAATTCCACTCATCTTCAGTGAGAGCAAAAAGCACTCAGCACCTCTTATGTTAAACCCTCCAGTTTGTGCCTTCTCTTAAAAACCCACCTGGCTGTTGATTGGTGATACGTGCAAAGTGCACCTCACGTGAAAACAGTTACAAGAGGAGTAACAACAACAAAACATTCATTTTTCATATGCCAAACACATGAATCAACATGAGTTAATGCTGAACTTAATGTGTTTTCTTGCACAATGCTGAAAGTTCTAGCCAACATTTTTAAACCTTCCAATACTTCATTATACACAGCAGAAAATATTACTCTGCAGCAACACAAGCCCCAAAGCCTGTCACAGCTGCAACACAGCTTCCTTGCCCTCCTGCCTGGCACATTCACCAGTCACACATCACCTTTAAACCCAGTCTGGCTTTTGCAGCACCTGGCTGAATGTGTCCCTGCTTGATAGAGCATTATCACTACCATGAAATAAATTTAATATAAAACCTTCCAGTTCCAAGCTTGCTCCTACCATCATTTGCTTATCCACTACCCAGCAGTCAAGGCCATCAAAGTGCAGGCCATCTGATTTTAAGCAAACCATTTACATTCACAGGTGTGTTCATCAAAGGCCTGAAGAAAAAGTAAAAACCCAAACTTAGACTGAATGGTTTGGAACGTGACAACTTCCAACCAGGGATGAGAGGAATGAAAAATGTACAGGCACAGAAGTGATCCTGTTCTAGCCTGCAAAGAACCTCTCCTGCCATTCTCTGTACTGCTGTCAGCAAACAATAGGATGATTAATTAGGTAGGTTATTTACATAAGTACTTTGAACAGATTTAATTACACTCAAACTCAGCAGAATTCAAGCATCATGACTTCTCTGGATTTAGAGGATGAATAATTTTTAACAAGCCATCTCACCAATCTTGGGAAGAAAGGATTTTATAAACATCAGTTTATTTCACAAAGTGAGGCTGAAACTAATCAAACTCATGGCTCTACAGAAAGCCACTGCCAACATAACACAAATTATATACTAGAAACTAAGAAAAATTTCTGTGAAAATTATTGCCAGGGATATAACTGTACCTGAAAGCATTAGTAAAACTAGAAAGAATTTCCTTTTAAACAAAATGACCCTTGCAAAATGAGGGAAAAAAAAGTTTCAAAGTAAGGCTACAGCTCATAAGATCACTAAGCCCAAAACAACACTGGCATGACATTTAATTTGGTTGTAATCAGAATATTAATTAAAGGAATACTGTAAGTTGGCACTCAGCTCCCTAAAATGTCTACTGAAAACTCATCATCCTTCCAGGTAGAATACCTGCAAGGACTGAAGGTGAGACATACTCTTTCCATATAACCAAAAGATCCATTTACTAGACAAACACTTAGCCTAAAAATTTCCTACTGAAAAAAATCAAATACCAGGATAAGATCAGTTATGCAACTTATTTTCTTTTATTCAGAAATTGTGAAGTGCTAGTCCTGCCTCTTCAGGGAAAAACAACCCACTAACAAAGAATGAGTGGGATCAAGAGATGCATTTGACAAATGTCCTATTGAGGTGACAGTGTTCTTATAAAATATATTGGGAACCTTCTTTACTTGAACCTGTGATTTTATGAAGGTCTTATACACAACATGCACTGAAAGTACTTGCTAAGGTAGGAAAACTGGTTACACAAACAGAAGATTTCAAAAATACACAATATTCACCACATAATAAGTTATATTAAGTGACAAAAGGAATGAAAGAACTCCTAAATATCAGATAAAGTGAAAATTTACAGTGTAGTCAATATATTAGAGATGTCATTTTCTCTTCCCAATTGACTCATTCATGAATCAAGCAAACAAAAACACAGAAGTTCCCCATAAACCCTTCAAGCTTTAGCCCAGGCACCAGTCTCTAATATTTCAAAATTAGTTCCACTCTTTGATTTGCCATATTGCTGTAACTGCTTAAGTTATATGGCAAAATATGCTTGACCAGGTGATGACATTTACTATAAGCTCCACTCAAACCATTTATAACTAATTCAAAACCACCAAGAGCCACAAAATTCAAGAGAACTTCAACACATCACATAAATGCAACATTTAAATTCTTGTGTCACAGAGCACTGTCCAAAAAGGGTCACACTCATAAGAAAAATTCATTTGAGTTCCCCAAAAAGTAGCTATCACACAAACCCAAGTGTGTTTTACACCAGATCCCCGCCCATTTTTACACCTCAGCTGCAGCCCCAGGAGCACAAGACACCAGGGTGTGCCATGAAGGTAGCAATTCCAGTGCCTGTACTCCCACATGTGTTTTAGAGAGAGCTGCTGCCAGGGAATTCCCTGGCATGCCTTCCTCCTCTGGTGTAAAAAAGCCTGACCCACTTGCCTAGGGGATCATACTTCTCAACACTGTAAAATTTAGTAAGGAACAGTGTTCTTGTAAGCCTGCCAGGATCTAGCACTTATGCACCTGGTAACTGAACACATTCTCCTGCATAATTTCCTGACTGTTCCTGTGGTTATTTGTAATTAACAGAATGACTCTTCCCCAGCAAGGTCAACTTTGCATTAGGCACTTTTACCACATGTCAAAGTCATAGCCTTGACAGCATCATGCCTTTCTTTTTAAATAGGATTTTCTTCTTCTCCAGCTCTGAGCTTTGCCCCCTTTGAGGCAGGGAATTCTCATCAATGTGCTGAACATCTGGTGGGAGGAAGTGAAGGAGCAGCCAGGGTCATCTCAGCCATGTCCACTGACTGGGCAACAGGTGAGTGGAACAAAGGGAAACACAAAATTTCAGCTGAACACAAATGGTTTTCACTGTGAGGGTGGTCAAACACTGGCACTGGCTGCCCTGGAAGGATGTGGAGTCTCCATGTGTGGAGATCATCAACACCTGACTGGACACAGTCCTGGACACGAGGCTCTGGGAGCCCCTGGGCAGGGCTTGGGCAGGATGGTCTCCCTCCCAGCCTGAGCTACTCTGTGATTCTGTGAGCAGCAAGCCAGGAGGGAATTAGGAGACAACCAAAAGCCATCAGCATGATTACCTCCCACATCCAAGAACAGCTCAGGATCAGCACTCAGCTCAAATGACTGAGGTTCACAACACTCAAAGTGACAGAGGCTGGGATAGGTAAAATCTCATTTAACCAAAACACACAGGCTCCCTCTGGAAATCATGTATTATTTTAAAAGACTTTTCCTGCATTTAGCACACACAAACCCCCCTGAAATACATGACTAGCTGTAAAATTTGCAACAGCCACACATTTCACAGTTCACTCTGGCAGGACAGCTGAGGCAGCCAGATGCCAGAGCCAGACAGACATGAAACAAGAATGGCAGGCTTCACTCCACCTCCTTCAGCTTTTCACTGGGACACTGAACTTTTCTGTCCCTATCTGGGAACAGAAGATATGCTCTGTTTATGTACATCTTGAAAAAATCCCCAAACCACCAAACACTAAAAAAACCCACCACCACAAGAAAAGATGGAAAAAAACCCCACAGAAAACCAAACACCCAAAACTCCACAAACAATCTCCACCCCTAATGAGTGGCAGTTTTGAATACCTAAAGACATATTAACAGTATCAGCAAAGCCATGCTGCTTCAGTTTTCCCTAAAGCCCATCAGTTAAGTGTACATATGCATGACTTCAAGGCTTTTCAGGTATAGTAAGAAGTGAAGATTACATGGTAATTTAAAAGACAGCTGAATTTCAGAATTTGCAGGAAGTTAGATTCTACAAACATTGTACTTTAATTTGTGAGCCTCCAACACTATTTCTAAAAAGCCTGGCTGTTCCTTTTTTTATTTTCTAAGCCCCCAGACAGTAAGTCAAGTTACTTTTTTCTACAGTTCTTCATACACTTGTATGAAATTCCTGTGCTGCTCACACAGCCAGATGCAACCTGCCTACGCTGTAAGGAAAGCAGAAATGCAGCTGCCTCTCTATGGCAAGTTATTTGTTCTATAACTGATACCAAGGGTATTTTTAATGGAAAATCTCTCCCAAACAAATCTGTTTGTATATCATTTGAGCCAGTACTTTTAGGTACATTCAGGCACAAACCGTCAAGGATTCTCTTCATTTTCACTGTTTATTTTTTTTTTCCATCAAGTACATTTTGTGCTTTATTCAAGGCAAGACACTTTCTTTGGCACTATTACAGCTGTACTAAGACATAAGAAAAAATGCTTTAAAGCCATTGATAGAGAGGTAACCAGTGTGGCAGCTTTTATTCTCCAGCACATGCAAATCACCCTCTGACAAGATTAAAAAAACCAAAAAGCAGCTTTCTTAGCTTCTGATTTAACAAAGACACTGCTCATTAAACAATTACATCAAGTCTGACAGATTGTATTATGGTATAACTAAAATGTACAGACCTGTGCATCAGGGTGGATTATAAAGGGATGAGCAGTGGGAGGGTCCAGGGCTCCCTCACTGAAGCTGAAGGACTGGTACTCCCAGGGTGTGGCTTGGGCAGGGCCTGGAGCCCCAGTGGCCACTGGGCAGGAGGCCTGGGCCCCCCAGGGCTGGGCAGCACCATTAAAGCCTATTAATGCTCCCAGGACCCTGCTCACACCCATCATACTGGCTTATCTTGAGCCACTACAGAAAGACACTGCTCACTTCACTCAGGTCTTTAATCTGACATCTGCACTCCGGCAGCTCACAGACCTCTCATGGCTCACAGATTTTTAAATGGTGAACTGCTGGCTTCAGTCCAGACCAGCTACATCATCATGAAAATAATTATTCTCCACAGTTACACGGTGACCTAGACAGGAGGATTGTAATTGCAACCATCTTCCTACAGTTCACACTGAAGACTATTAACTTTAAAAACACGGCAGTTAAGAGGTAATCAAGCCATCATGGTCAGGGAAACAGAAAAATGGAGTTCTGCAAAAACTTTCATCTCTGCTGCACACCTAGCCATCAGAATTATTCATATGGCAATTTTCAGGCACATTACAAATGAAATTCAGTGAAAAATAAACCCAACAGCAGCCATGTATCACAGATGATCTAAAGACTGATGCAGACTGAACTGAAACAAGCAGCAGTCAGATGTAGAGGAGAAATGGTGCAAACACTGCATTAGGTACCAACAACTTGACCATAAGAGAAGATTCTGGGAATAAAATAAACCCTTGAACAGTTTCACACCAGATGTAGCTTTCATTCTGTTTTCTTACCTGATCTGCTGCAATGAAATGGGAGTTTTAATTTGCTGATAATAATCAGGATACTTTTTCTTGGAGGGCAAGTGGAAAAAGGGTTCAGAGATGAGCTGGCCCTGGTTATTTCGGCAACTTCTAACTGTGTCATAAAGCTGGTAAAGAGGATTAGAAGTGTCCATGAAGGAGGTAATGCTCTCAGCTTCAGACTCTCCCTCTTCGTAACGAGCAGCAGCTGCACAGAGAGAAAGGAGAAACAGGAAACTCAGCAGGACAACCCAGAGTGGATTTTTTGGTGGATAAAGGTCTAAAGCAGAAGAAAAAAGGAAATCCCTCTCTGGCAGTCAGATTCACACCTCAGAAAATGACACAGCACATATCTAATGAGCCTCAAGCTGACAGAAAAAAAGCACTTTATTGCAATCCTTCAGACAATAATAATCCCAGCTCAGTACAAAACTGTGAAGCTTAGCAGAAAAAACTGACACTAAAGCCTGATGATGCCCCTCTAATATATACAGCAAATGAAGAAATAAATGTTTTACAGTGACTATGTAATAAGCCTACAAAATTCATAGTAAGTATTTAAAAATTTCATAGCAAACTTTTCTGGTTATCTTGTTTCAGGATTAGGATGAATGAAAGAAAATCTATGAAGAGCTAACACTTACTGCAGATAAAATTAGGAGAAACATTACATGACCAACAGAAACACAACAGAAATGAGAAAACACTGGTGTGGAAACACAGGATGGGAAGCAATAGATGTCCAATCCTTCTACACTTCTAAGTCACATAAACAGTGCACTTTGTACCTTGCAGACAGACATAACATAAAATCTCCATGGCTTTGCACATGCTAAATTATTCACCCCTTTTCCCCTCTGTGAGTTTGAAGGACAGCCTAGCAGATGATACACTGAGTAATTCAGCTACACAAAACTCAGTTCTCCAACGCCAGGTTTCCAGCTGGCATTTCCATTATTGCTCAGAGAAGGCTGGCACAGCTTCAAGCTCTCTATCCACGTTCAGTAAAGTCATACAGAAATGGTGACAAAGCCTGGGGACACTCAGACTGTCACAACACAGTGCTGTCATTGCTCCTCTGCAATGACAACACATCTACATCAGTGTGTGGGACCTACCAGGGTCAGAAGTAAAGCTAAAACACAACCATGCAAACAAAACATGCAATTAAGATGTTCATTACTGATTTGGGGAGACACTTAAAATTATTCTAATGATGCCAATCAGTATCACTTAATGACCCAGCATCTACTACACCACAGCCAGCAAATCAGGAGCTGGACAGAATAACTCAGGCAGAAACAAACCCCTGGAGCTATCACTGAAATCAGGTAAAGTTTCAAAAATAGATTATGGTTTAGTTTACTCAAACAGTTTGGTCTGTTTACTTAAATTGTTCAGTTCTGAGTACTCCACCAAAAAGTAAGAAACAAACTGAAAAAGCAGAATGACCAGGGGCTTGGCAGCAATTTCTCCAGGGCAGAGTAACTTGTTTCTATGAAAGAGAAAACATAAAGGTACTAGTCAAGTATTTGCTGTTCTCTGCTATGTGTGAGCCAGCACAAAACAGTTCAATACCCTAAATAAGAAATGTACTTTCTTTGTGTTGAAAGTAGGCATTCCCTAAACAGAAATCCAAGGAAATTAGATATTAATTAGTAATTTTAAAATGTACTAAAATGCAAGCATTTATGTATTAGTTTTACCGTATTTTTATATTTACATAATATACAGCTATAAACATTTTCATTATGATGCGCATGTTCTTTAAAAGTGATGTGTAAACATCATATATTCTTACATATCTAGAAAATTATACTGATATCCTAATAGGAAACCTGCTCTATTAAGAGCCAAAGAAGAATGTATTATTCAGACCAGAAGATAGAAAAATTCTAATTTTTGCGATAATAGTTTTGCTCTTATAGAGCAAACAATCTGATGCAAGACTGTACATTCTTTAATGTGCAGTAGCACCAGGTCCCATATCCCCAGCAAGCACTGGCAGAGGAGAGGACAGGCAGTTATTGCCCTTTTGTGCTGCTGTTACCACAACTACAGTCTGCAGATACCACAAAAAACCCCACTGTCTCCTTTGTGGTTCCAAAGCACACAAACAACAATGTCCAACTGAAGATGGTTGCCAGTAAAACCAAAAGCAGCATCTTACTATCTCTAAATGATACAGTAAAAACAAGGCACCCTTGTTTACAAAATTAAATACATGCAAGTAATACATAATGACCACCTATGCCTGCCTCTATAGACTTATAATAAGGAGCAAGGGAGCTGCTCACAACCTTGTACACTGGAGCTGAAAATGTTCTACAAGCTCCATCACACAAAAACACCATCTGCAGCTGTCAGGATAAACTCTCAGTTGGAAACTGACACAGTTCATTGCTTAGGCAACAGCTACAACCAAAGAAGCTCATAAAGATTCAGTTCTCTGTTTCAAGAAGGAGAGAGTTCTATTAATGTTCAGTCATGCAGCCCTGTTCTCATTTATTTTAACAAGCGTTAGAGGAATGAAAAAAAATGAGACAGCAGAGCAATTAATAAAAATGCCACTTGGTTTAAAGAAAAATCCTTGTCACCCAGAAACTGACAGCATAGTGTTGTCCAAGCAGTACACTGAAAGGACAGAAAACCTTAGGGGGTGACAGGTCTGCCAAAAAAAATAACATTGCCTCTTAGGTGAACGCAATAAAGATAGGGGAGCTTAAACAGCAGGAAGGCAAAAGCCTCACACACACAGAGAGGTCCCAGGAAAATCACAATCATGTCCTTAGCAAAGGTGGCACCTGAAAGTGGTTCAATCAGTCCAAGAATTTAAATCAATAAGACATAAAAAGCTACACGTTTTTACAGCACTGCAACTTGGAAAAAATAACAGCAAAACAAGCAAAACCCAGCTAATAAATACTCCCCACACCTCCCAGAAAACAGCTGCCCTGAAGCAATAACCGAACTCTGAGCTAACCAGGAATGAAAATGCTTTTGCTTACAGCCAAGTGCTAAAATTCAAAAAGTTCTACATACCCATCCACTAGAAACCTGTGCAGAGTACAGTTCAATTACCAACGCCCCAATAATACATATTGAACAGATGCATCTTTCAGTATCAACAAAGAAATAATGTAAACAAAAAATTAAACAAAGAAACAATTCCAGCACTACCAATCGCTTTTGCTGCATGAAGCACCCAATGTCTTCTCCAGTATCTCCTCTTCCATTCCATTTTAAAAGGAATAAAACCAAGCAACAGCTCCCTAAAGCTTGGGTAAGTATACTTGGAAACACACAGAAAATTCAAAGTACGCCAGCAAGTTTGGCTACCCTATCTCACTAGCTGTAAGATTCAAAGGAATTACACTCTGAGTGCAAAATATTTTTGAAATAAATATATCTGAGGTTATCAGGAGCTCAACAGATTTGCTTATTGTGAACATTTTAATGAAAGGAATTAGAGAAACTGCATTTCAGTTCCTACCAGCCAAAGCTGCATCCTCATCGCTTTCTGATCCATATTGCAATGCCATGGTTATTGCTGATAAACGATCCCCTTGGGCTGATCTTTTGTTACTATGAAAGAGAAAAAGTAAAGAAATTTAAAAAATGAAAAAAAAGAGAGAAAATTAAAATGAAAAAAAAAAGGAAAGGGTTATCACATTAACCATTAACAGTCACCCAGAGTGTGTGAGCAAACAAGTGAAGCTCATGTTCCATAAGCAGGAACACGGCCGTGATTAAAGAAGGCTGGAACCTTTAACAACAGAAGTTCTTACCAAGCCATGATTTTGCCTCTATTTTATGAGCTGGTCCATCCAACACAGTCACAAAACTGAGCTCCAGCCCACTACTTTCTGTCCTATTTTGTATACTTGACTATTTGATTAATTGCAAGAGAAGGGGAATGATAAAAAGTCTCTCCCAATTAATAACTTTGTTATTTGATCCTGTTTTATTGGGATTTGTCTACAGGAAGGAATTCAACACACTAAAAGCTGTATATTCTATCTCCTCCCATTCTCTCATCCCCATCTTTGGCATTTTCAGCACACACAGTGCCTGCACATCAATCATGTGCTCCTCAGGTGGAGTACACTGGCATCCACACTGGCTACGGCCTCACCAAGACTTCTTCAGCATCCTTCTCTTCTGTCCCAAGCCTGGGGCACAGTATTTCATATTACACTATATGAGCTATGCCTGATATTCTCTGCCTTTTTACAAGATCAGCACCTCCAGACACAGGCTCAGCCTCGTCCCACAGGAGCCAAGCGAAGACTGGGCAAAAGCAGATGGGCTGAGTGCATGCCTGGGCCCTACACTCTCCTATACATCCTTTCCTGCCTTTTGATATAAACACACAGATATCATTTCCTTAGTGTGTGGGCCATCCCTCTAAAACATCCACTGAGCTCCTTTAGTCCATGACTTTGGGTTCCATCTGTCCCTGCAGTCCTGCAGGGCAGCACTGCTGGTGTGTGGTGCTGGGCTGCTGCCTGATGAAGCCACTTCTGGTTCTGTCCTTGCTGTGCTTTTGCCTCTTTTCACCAAAAAACCTTCATTCACCTGGGTCATTTTTATTGCAATACCACTGACAGGGTGTGCAAGTCCACACCTGCATCATGAGCACATCCATTTGTAGCACCTCTTCCCTGATGGCCTGAAGTGCCACGGGCCCCTGGAGCTGTAATTCACCTTCCCACTGCCAGTGCAGATGCACCTGAGCCACTCCAGCCTCAGCATCCTGACCCAGCCCTGGCTGCTCTGCTGTTGTTCAGTGGCCCAGCTCTTGGGTCCACGAGCACCTTCACAACCAGGTTCCCTACCTGAGCAGCACCATCCAGCCACAGCTGAGCAGCCCAGGTGGCTTCATCCCTGTGCTGCCAGTGTCAGCTGCTGTAGCCACCCCACAGAGCACTGCCACTGTCCCTCAGCCAGCAGGAAGGACTGCACACAATTCTCAATCAGCAGTAACTACAGTATCAGTGTGTTACCAGCACTAATCTCATCCTGATCCAAAGCCCAGCACCACAGCAGGTATGAGGAAGAAAATCAAACAAAATTTAGCATTTCCATACGATGATGGCCCAGCTTTTCCTCCAAGGGCACAATTTACTTACCGATAATATTTGTTAGAAGAATTTCTCTCATCCCCAACACTGCCTTTACCCTGTGAGGAAGGACCTGTCAGCTTGGAAGCAGCCAAATTTGATGCAGTCCTTAAGGCAGGAAAGGCAAGCCAAAGAAAGGAGGAAAAAAAACAGGCCCACCTTAAACCCATGAAGAGATGCAGCAAGATAAAAGCTTTTTACAAAATCATTTTGATAGATCAGCCAAAAGGTTCAGAGACAGATGTTTGGAAGCTAAAAGATAATCAATACTGAGATCTTTTCAGTGCTCCAGCATTTATGTGGATTTTGTTTATAAAGTCAGAGGAAAGTAACATTTAGCTCAAGCACTGATAACTGTACACACAGCTCAGCCTAAATAGCAGTGAAAGCAGCCAACAAAATGTTCCTTAGCAGCCAGATAAAGCCAATCATACAGGTCCAGTCATGTTTTATCAACACTTAAAGTCACTGTCAAGTTGGTTGACAGTGCATATTATCAAGCAATTCAATTTTCCTACTTTAAGGGAGGACAGTTAAATGCACCCACAAAGAGCAGTTTCGTATGGCAAAGGAGACAATGAGCTCTGCAATAAAAAAACATTATTTTTGACACAGGGGCAACATATAAAGCTTAGGTTAGTAGCATTACAATGATTTGAGTTTGAGCCATCAGTGACAAAGAACAGATGTAAATTGAAAAGAAAAATATAGAAAATGCACTTAAAGTGAACTTCTGAGGGAATTTTACCCAAATCAGCAATAGGTAAAGAACTCCCCTTTAAGACAATGAAACATTTAGGAATTTAAATAAAAATAATGATTCTATGAAGCAGATTCTTGAGAAAGAAACAAAAAAAAAAGAATAATGGTTCAATAGAAAAAGCAACCAGTGAAATACACAACAGCAGGTGAAAGGTTTGGTCTTCATGACACTACTTCTCTTATCCCAATTTTTTCTGCATTCAGTCCAATATTATTGTAGCCTGCTTCAGGCATTATTTTTTTTCCCCCAAGTTAGAGAAACAAAGAAGGGAGCTGTCAATAATTCTGATAGGTTACGTCAGGATTTGAAGATCTGTTGAGAACACAATATACAAGAGAACATCTAGAATAAGGCAGCTGAGAAGTGGAAATGGGTTGGCAGTGCAAGAGAGGAATTCAGCTAACAAATATCAGTGTGATTTATCTGTCATCCCTTCTTATACAATCAGCTTTCTTTTACAGAAAAACTGTTGAACCTCAGAAATAAATATGACACACACCCTGACATCCTGAGCTTCATCAGTGGCCAACACAGTGAGAAAAATAAAATACAATCACAATTTAAATAGAAAACCTCTATGCTTCTGTGTAATTCTAGTTACTGCAAAGCAAACACATATATACATTCAGTGTCTGTAGAATCAAAGTCTTCTGGCACCACACATACTTTTACAAAGGAAAATTAATTCACCTGTGTGTCAGGAATTACTCCTTAAAGAGTATTTCTGCTTTTTATTTTTATATGCTCCAAAAATGATTTACCCAACCATGGGAAGGATGCTGATGCTGAACAAACCAACCAGAAAAACCACTTCTCAAAACACCAAGCAATAAAAATCAACCAGGCAACCTCCACTTCTTTCACACAATAATCCTAGGCAGCACTTTTAATACTGACACCTCACACACAGAAAACATTACACTACCTTTCAGTTAAGCAAGGCAGTAACAGTGTTTCTAGTTGTACCATACAAACCTCTGCAGGAAATTACAACAGTGGTTTCCCAGCACCAAATACCAGTAAATAGCTCTAATATATAGATTCCACCTTGTAAGGGTTTCCCAACTCCTTGAATAGCTTGCAGGACGTTGCTTAATTTTTTGGGGAAAAATGACACAGCTCACACTGGCAAATAATATCTAAACTTGCTTTTGAGTGTTACTCATAAGCAAAATGTTTATATGAGAAGAAATTGAATTGCATTTCAGTTAAGAAGCATTTATAATGACTGCATCACTTCTCTGTACACTATGAATTTTCACAGGAAGAAAATGCTATTTTTTAAGTAAAATCATCCCATGAAACAAATAGAGCTATCAACTCTCATCAAGTGTTTTATACCTGCATATCCAGGGCCAAATCTCTGCTTCACTGATTAATAAATCCAGATCTTCAGATTCCTGTGCCTCTTTTCATAGCTAAAATTGCTTTTCAAAGAAGGGTGGACCTCCCTCTAAGTATCTTTTGCCCAAGGTTCTGTTCCTATGTTTCTGCCCCTACCTAACTGTGAGCCCTTTGGTTTCAGTTCCTAACAAGGTTCAAGAACATCCAACACTTTTCAATAAAACAAAGCACCTCATTCCTCACTATTCATTTTCTGTTATTAACTTATAAACATGTTGTGGACATTGGTCATAACTTATTAAAAATCCACTGACACTATTTTTCATAAGCAAGTACCTCACAAAACTATTTCACCACAGAAGCATTTCAATGAAAAAAGCTTTCTTTCAAAAACTATTTTAAACAAAGTACAACTTTTAAAACAGCACTAATCTAACTTTTCAAGCCATTTTTTCCCACTATACTCTCCACAGCACAATTAAGGGAATGTCAATAGAGGTTTTTGTATGAGATTATAGAAAGAGCTGTGTTTGCAGTACCTGATTCGGAGACTTGACTTGGCCAACTCACTGTGTTCAATCTCAGCCTTTTTCATATTAAATATCTTTTTAATTGCATTTGCATCCTGTCAATTAAAAGATTTTTTTTTGTTTAGCGTTGAAAGTGAATCATATTGTAATCAGATATAGCCAGCTATCTAAAACAAAAATTAAGGTGTTTTTACATTCAGATATAAAACAATTTTGCATGAGAAATGAAGCATGGAACAAAGTCTGCCTGAAATACTCCCACACAGTATTTTTACAGTGGCCTGAAAAAACTGAATAGAAGACCTGAGCAGCTTCAAGCTCTTTTTTTTGTCATTTTTTTACCCCAATTCCACTAAAAGCAATATAAAAAAGAAAAACCCACCAAAAGCTATTTAAAAAAAAAAAAAAAAAAAAAAAAAAGTCTTG
>VZSE01000989.1:582868-597970 GCA_013398275.1 Promerops cafer | reverse complement strand
CCATGAAGCGGCCGAGTGAGCGCCGGGAGCGGCACCGGGACGGGCGGGGAGGGGGAGGAGGGCACCGGGGGGCGGCGGCCCGGCACCGGGGGGCGGCGGCCGCCCGTGGCCAAGCGAGCGGCAGCGGTCGAGGACGCGGGAATCGAGCACTGGGGCTCGGGGGAACGGTGGCGGCGGGAGCTCGGTGGCGGCCGCGGTGGCGGGGGTGTGTGTATCGGTACACGGCGCTGACGGGCGCGGTGCATTGCAGAGCTGAGGAAGGCGAGCAAGAGGCTGAGCTGCCACAAGCGCTACAAGATCCAGAAGAAGGTGAGGCCCGGCCGAGCGCGGCCCCCAGCGCTGCGTTCGGCGATTTTGAGGCCGCTGCGTTGCAGTTTTTGGCCTTGGACTGAGAAAGTTTTCTTGTGCTTGCCTTCAGATCAGAGAACACCACCGAAAAGTCCGGAAGGAGGCCAAGAAACGCGGACACAAAAAGCCCAAGAAAGACCCCGGAATTCCCAGTGCTGCGCCGTTTAAGGAAGAGCTTCTGCGGGAAGCGGAGCAAAGAAAGCAGAGGGTAAAATAGAGTTTGTGGTAAAGAGAACAAGAACTGAGACCATCCCTTTCTTTAAGGAAGCTTTGTGTGCATAACTGTGCACTCAGAGGAGCAGTCATGGCAGATGGTCCCAGTAGACTCGTGCTTTGGAAAAATGATATATTTATTTCCAGCATTGTACAGTGTGCAATGATTTGTTCTTTTATTTTTAACCTTCGTTTCCTCACTGTGCATGTGAACATGCTGGAATTTCTAACGCAGTCAGAATTTTCTGTGCTGCTGGGATACAGAAGTGTCCCATCAGAGTGCTGGGAGTTAAATCCTGGCATTATTATACAGAAAATAGAGATCTCCTCTCTGCAGTGTGCACTGTTGTGACATTTGTCAGCTGTAGTGGTGGCTGCAGAGCTGCTGTTTTGGGATCGAGCTAATGGATGGCTGCCTCTGGGTAGGAGGCAAAAAAAGAGTCCCCAGAGCCACTGGGACAGCCAGGACTTCTAACTGAGCTGGCTCAGGAGCTTGGGTCAGGAATGGGGAGAAAGAACATTCTTCCTTACCACCTTCAAAGATGTTTTATCTGGCCTGGGTTTTTGTTTGAAATCAGCTTGAAGAACTGAAACAAAAGCAGAAGCTCAACAGACAGAAAGAACATGAAAAGAAGAGGAAGCTGGAAGCTAAAAAGAATGCAGCCACAATCAAGGAGAAAGCAGAGGGAAAGGTAGAGGTCCTGTATGATTTTGATTCCTTGAACCTGTAGAAGTCATCCTGAAACTGCACCTTCTTAAGCAGCATGTTACATGTTGCATTTTCACTCTGAATATGCACACAACATTAGACACTATTGTTCAGGTAAATAACTTCCTTTTGTTTTTATTTGCTTTAGGAATCCTCTGGCAAATCAAAAGGAAAGACTAAAAAGCTGCTGAATAAAAATTCTAAGAAATCATTCTGCAGGGAGCTTACGAAGGTGAAATGCTTTAACTGTTTTTATATCATTAGATGAGAGTCAGCAATAAGACATATTATTTTCTTTTTTTTTTTGTATTATTGTTTAGAACACAGAGTTTGTTTGTGATAAACTAGAACACAGAAGTAAGGGATTTTACAACAGAAAGCGTTTACAACTATTTTTGTCAGCCACAGCTGTACCAGAGTTGTCATGTGGTCTGTGATGTCTTATTTGATTCTTGTCTTTTTTCTGACCCAGGTGCTTGAGGCCTCAGATGTGGTTCTGGAGGTTTTGGATGCCAGAGATCCAATGGGCTGCCGGTGTCCTCAGCTGGAGCAAGCTGTCACTTGCTCTGGAGGGAACAAAAAGCTGCTGTTGGTTCTGAACAAAATTGGTAAGAAACACAGGTTTTCTCAAAGTGTTAGTGGCACTGTAGTAGGTGAGCTATGAGGATTTTAAAGGAATCTGAGATTCCATTGAAGACATAAGATCCAACTCTGAGCTCACTAAAAAAGGCTGGAAATTACTGAGTTACCAGCAGCTAAATAAAGAAAATAAAATACCGAGAGCAACAACAAGAGCAAAGGGAACTTTGTGGTAGAGTAGCCTTTGCAAGGATTGTAGGATAATCCTTCACAGAACATCATTCTGTAGCATACAAAGTCTTCTAGCAAGACCCCAGCATTAAAAACCTAATACAGAGGCCAGAAATGTAACTGTAATGTGTTCTGCTAAGGCAGAAAGAGAGACTGTGTGTGCCTTTGGGGAATGTACCCAGTAGTTTATACTAGAGTTCTCAGCCAAACGGTATTTGTCCTGATAAGATTTATTTAAGGAGTGAAAAAACTGCTCTTCTTTTCAGATTTAGTGCCAAAGGACAACATAGAGAAATGGTTGAATTATTTGAAGAAGGAGTTTCCAACTGTTGCTTTCAAGTCAGCAACAATGATGAAAGACAAGACTATGGTAAGAGCACTGCAGGCTGTCCCATGAGAAAGTCATGTGTTTGCAGTCACAGATGTTGAAACATCTTTAAAATTCCTTTTCCTCTGGTATGACTGCACTTCTCTGACTGATGGATGTGCCTTTACACTTTGAGCTTTGCAGTACAGTGGGGGAATTCTTACCACTGAAATTACAGTAGATGACTAAATCTAAGTATCCATGTTTTATCTTCCTTAATAACTCCTGACATGGGGTTATTTTGCCTTTGAATCCTGTAGCAGGAACAGGTCACAAAAAGACGTGCACGTGTTGATTTCTCAGAAACCTCTCAGTATTTTGGAAGCAAATGCCTTTTGAAGCTTCTTCAAGAGTATGGCAGGACTCAAGACAAAGCCATTCAGGTTGGGGTAGTGGGTAAGTGTTTGGAGAAACAGGAGGAGTTCCCTTCTCCCATAAAGCTGTGGGATCTGGTATTACAGAGTGGGTAAAACTGCTAACAGCTGGTTTGCTAATGAGCTTTCTAGTCATTGTTCTTTGATCTAAGGTTCTCAGTGTTGTAGTACTTCAGCTGCCTGTGATCCATGTGTAGCACAGGGATCTGTGGGAGCACAAGCAAGGCAGGATATGTGCTCCACTGGCACTGCCTTCCTAATGCCTGACAAAAAATCCCATGGAATGTAGCACCACAAATCCTACAAGTGTGAGAAATGAGGATACATTCTTTGTCTTACTTCTGTAGTGAAGACTTCAGATCCAACTCTGATCTCACACTGATGCACACTGTAGCAAAGATACTTGGGAAGAAGCTGTTTTGATCAGTGTTAAAAAACTCTTTTCTTATGTAACTTACAAGGATTTATGTGATTTTTCCTCAGGTTTCCCTAATGTGGGAAAGAGCAGCATAATCAACAGTCTCAAAGGAAAGCGTGCTTGCAATGTTGGCCTGGCAAGAGGTGTTACCAAGTAAGCTCAGTCTGATAAAAGCTGTTCCTTTCCTTGTTTGTTGTGTTTCAGTTACCATGAGTCTGTGTTTCAATCCATTAGGGGCAAAGCACACCAGTGTGCAGTTTCAAATGCACATTAAAATTTGCAGGATGAAAGGTATTGATATGTGTGATGCAAGCTCTCTCCAGAGTATACAGTGTATAAACTTGATGTTTTGTTTGTTTAAATTTCTATCCTACACAAAGCACGTGATGACAGAACATTGAAACTGACTGTATGAAGTACATTCAATCCAACACTGAGCTTTGTGTCTTGCATCTCTCACCATTACCAGTCCTTCAGTGATTATCTGCTCACAGTGCATTTGTTTCTGAACAGGTCCATGCAGACTGTGCACCTCGATAAGCAGACAAAGATGCTGGACAGTCCAAGTATAATTGCAGATCCTTCCAACAGTGCCCTGGCTCTGGCCTTGAGAAGTATCATAGACCCTGAAGGATCAGACTCAGCAGATGTGCTTGAAGGAGTAAATGCCATCATAAATCACTGCAGTAAGCAGCAGGTGAGCTCCG
Source organism: Promerops cafer (assembly GCA_013398275.1). Classification (NCBI taxonomy): domain Eukaryota; kingdom Metazoa; phylum Chordata; class Aves; order Passeriformes; family Nectariniidae; genus Promerops; species Promerops cafer. Next base: position 594,024 of record VZSE01000989.1, on the reverse strand, counting down.
TGTTTTTTCTACATCTCTCACTGCATCAGACTTCTCTGTAGGTTTCTTAGGCCCAATAAAGAAAGTTCATTTTGCTGTAGCTAATTTTGATAGTTTTTGAACTGCTTTCCCTAACCATGCAAAGTGGCAATGCCAAGTGTGAACCTTCATCCTTACAAACAGAAGGCAGAACATCATGCCACGATCCTGACAGCCAGAGTAAACAACATTGCTTTTAAGACCTCATCACCACACAGAGAGTGAAAAATGATGATACCTTCTGTGTCCTATGGTTACAGTGAAGACGTCAGATCCAACTCTGATTTCACTCTAGTTTCAAGCAAATTAACCTAAGCCTAATTGCCTTTCAGTTCTGGGAGAAGTGTTTTCACAGACCAGTGTGCTGTCTCTCTACACCCACGAGTCTGGGTGAATGGCAGATGAGTTTGTTGATGAAGTAGGCATTTTGCTTTGTAATGTTTACTCCCACATGCATGAGAAAAAGAGCTTTTCTCTTACTCTGTCCTCACTGTTATCCAACTTTATTTGCTCTTTTACTCCTAAAACTATGAGGAAGGTGGGCATCTCTTTCTAAATGTGCCATTTTCTTTTACCCTAGGTAATGATGCACTATAATATCCCAGATTTCAGGGACCCTGAAGAGTTTTTATCTTTACTGGCTCAGAAGAGGGGCATGCTGAAAAAGGGAGGTGTTCCTGACATAGAAAATATGGCTAAATTAGTGCTTTGTGACTGGACAGGGTATGTATGCTGTGAACTTTGCTCTATGCTGCTCACCTTTTTCTCACTGTTAATCCAGCACAGCAGAAGCACTGAGTCCAGCAAACTACTTAACAAGGAGAGGCTGCTTTTTTCCCTTCCTTTCTCAGATTTTACTTGGCTAAAGAGCTGGATTGTCCAACAGATTTAGAGAATGCCATCCACAGATAATTTTCTAAAGTAGTGAAGGATACACTAGAAGAGTCAAAGCCTATTGCACATTTACTCTATAGACAGTTTCTGTAATGCAAATCTACTTTCCTCTCAAATACCAAGTCCATGTTGTCCTCTTCTAGACAGGAAAGGATGTGGCAAACTTTCTGTGGAAATTTAGGATGGTTCTGAGGGTAGGAATAAATGTAACTCAGATTCAGTAACTGACTGTGACTATCTCCCTTGCTCGAGTGACTCAGCTGCTTTTACAGCTCTCGGTGTTACAGGCAGGTGACCTGTGGGGACAAAGTGCCACTGCGTTTTCCTCTCAGGAGTGGGCTATCCCCTTAATACTGGTGACAACTTCAGAGTCAAATTTTAATATCTATTGAAGTACTGTTAAACAGTTGTTCATTTGAGAGCTTTGTGCTCTGGATTTTATTTTTAAATACAATTATTTAACTGTGTTATCTTTAGTTGTTTGTTAATGCTGATTTTTATTTTCTCAGAGCCAGAATAAAGTACTACTCACAACCTCCAGGATTTCCGAAAGCACCACCCTATCTTACAGAACAAAAAATAGCTGAAATGCAGGAAGGCTTTAATTTAAATAACCTAGAACAAGAAAACAGCAACACTGTTCAAGGTAGGACTGTTCCTGTAATAGACTACCATTAACCATAGAGTCACAGATTGGCCTGGGTTGGAAGGGGCCTTAAAGACCATCTTGTTCCAAACCCCCTGCTGTGGGCAGGGCCACCTTTCACCTTTCAGACCAGATTATTCAGAGCCCCCTCCAGCTTGGCCTCAAACACTTCCAGGGATGGGGCAGCCACAGCTTCTCAGGGAAATCTGTGCCAGGGCCTCACCATCCTCACAGTAAAGAATTTTTTCCTACTGTCTAATCTAAACCCACTTAGGTAAAGTTACCTATACTCAATTCCAGGTTTTCCAGCTCTTAGCAGTTTCCTGTAGATGCCTCAGGGAAAGCTTTTCTCAGAGAATTTCCTTGCCTTGGTGGCAGAACTCTGTGTGGAAGCCCTGTCTATGGCAGGGAGGGGGCAGAACTGCAGTGTCCCCACTGGGGGGCTGGGCATTACATCTGTGCTGAATGACAAGGACTGAACAGACACTTCCTGTGTTTTCTGCAGCTTTAAAGCACCCCAGTCCAGCAAGCAGCATTGCTTTTCAGTCAGCTGGAATGACAAATGGGACAATAGAGGAAAATAAAGTGATAGAGGAAGGATCAGAGTGGGGAAACATGGAAACAAGCAAGGAGGAGGAAGACGAGGAATTCACAGGAAGTGATGATGATGAAGATGATGTGGAAGAAGAAGATGATGATGATGTCAAAGAGGTAAATGAGGGTTTCACTAAGGCTGGGCTTTTTTCCTGCATTAAGGAAACAACATTGTTCCAAGTCACTTGGCCTCAGCAGTGAAGCTCAGCTATACAAGGGGACATCCCCAGGCTCTGTTAGGTTTCATTTGTGTGGGAGATTTCATTAATGTTTAAATAATGTCTGACCTCTGACTTGTAGGAAAGCCAAGTTCAGGTCACCAGAAAAGCAAAGCCTGGAAAACAACAAATGAATCCTACAAATTCCAAAGAGCAGAGGGCAGGTGTGTATTCAGAACCCTGGCTTAAGGATGGGCTCTGCTACCTCCAGGATTTGCACTGGTTTCACTAACACATGATTTTCTCTTCTCAGGAAATGAACGTTCCAGATCACTGTCCTTCAGCTTAGATAAGCCAGCAGATGAAGATGATGCCTATGATTTTAATACAGACTATGTGTAGCAAATCAGGTGGGAAGGCACTGTTTGGAGAGCTACTACTGGCTTTCAGAACAGTCAGGAAGAGGTTGCAGCAGAAGCTGGAGTGCTGCAGAACCAGAGCTGCTGCAAAGGCTCGATTGTTGCTGTGTCAAATAATGTACATAATAGTTCATCCCTTGATAGTTCCAGATTTTATACAGGTCTAGGAAACTGACTGTGATTCAGCTTTATCATAAAGTTTATTTCCTATATTAAAGGCTATTTTAAAAATTCATAATAGACTCACTTAGTCTGTTCATTTTGCCTTATAAAAATACCTTCCAAGAGAATAAACCCTTTGTCTTTGAAAAATAAATGAGAAATGTTTGATTCTAGTCACGGTCAAACAACAAATCTAAGTTTTCCTAGAGGATTACAAAGATTTTACCTTTGGAGCATGACTTTTGACAGTAACTTTTCAGTACATCTTTGCAAACTTGTAGAACTTTCACATGTAAAGGTTGGCTAGAAAGTGCTCCTTATTTCAGCTAGATATAAGGTACTTTACCCAAACACTGTTTTATATTCTGAACCTTCACTGGGAATGGTAAATGAGATTTTATTAGTAATCCATCTCCACTAGGGAACAAGTTGATTGATCTTACAGTGCTCTTGAAACAAGAGTGTTGTTTCCTGATGGCACCTGTTTAACCTGGCAATAACTGGCCAATATAAAGCAAAACACTGCCCTGTGCAACAAGGATGTGCTGCTCTGCTCAGCCTGTAGCAGAAGTGGGATAGCAAAATTGCCAAGAGGCCCTCCCTGCAGCTGCTCAAAGAATTATTTACAATAAATGCCTGACACTAAATATCTCCTGTGCATCTGTTTTCTGCCTATTAACTGAAAAGTATGATTTCTGTGTTCTTTGATAAATAAGTGTGTTTCCCCTCAATGTATGCTAGGCATAGATTCTCGTGGGCAGCTTAAAAAGATACCAAGTGCATACACAAACAGGCAGTTCCTTTAAGCCTGCTAAAACACAGCCTGCTCAGCTGAATTACACTGGTGTCAGCTAATCCAAGTAAAATCTTTCAAAGGCAGTAAGTGAATTTACTTCATTACTCCCAGCTGCTTCAAGGACAAGAATGGTTCTTGTTCTAATGGTTCATCAAAACCCAGGAAAAGAAATAGGTAACAAACCAGATCGGGGTATCCATGACAGAAACAGAACTACAGGCAGTGACTGCAATGAGAGCAGCAGTTTGAAATCCTTCTAAAGCAGAACTGAATCCAAATTCACAGTCATGAAGGAGTCCTTTACCTCTGCTGCCCTGTGTTTCAGACCAGGCAGACTCAGCTGTCATTGCATGAACACAAAGCCTTTTGTCTGAACATCCTCCACCAAGGGCACTTCACGGGCCTGAGTGCAAACCTCTATTATAAGTGGAGTAGTTGGCACAGTGGTTACTAGGATATATCAGCTAATAATAACTATCACTCAACAATACAACTATAAAAAAACAAACCAACTTACCTGTAGCACAGGTGATTGGCAGCTGGCTGCAGAGGGCACAGGCATCTCATTTGATGGGTTCCCAGATGGGGAAAGGCACAGCAGGAAAAACTATAGCAGAGCGTAGCTCACTCGAGAGAGCTATGAGGAACTCAACAATAACAAAATTAATCTGTAATTATTTCAGCCTGGTCCCCAAAATAAGTAATTTGTACTGTTTTAGAATTAGATTGCTTTCACAAAGACCAGATCAATTCACTTTGGCTTTAATCACTTGCTACTGTGTACAAAGGAAACACTTCCTATATCAAGACTGGAATTAGATTGTCATTTACCTGAGGCTGGAGTCAGCATGTTACAATTAGCTTTATTTTTGAACAAAGTTTCATCCACCACTTTACAAAAAAATGGTTTAGTGTTCACTGGCAGTTAAAACCATTTTGCATAGTGAAATAATACTTGAAGGATTCATCTTTCAAAAAGGATTCCGTTTTGCAGAATTCTGTAAGAAAGACTTAAACAGAAATGGTTGGGAGGAGATTTCATGCAAGAAAGGGTTGTTGAGGGAATTATTTCACAGGATAACCAAACAACAAAACAAAACCCAGGCAGCTCTTAATTACAGTACATTACTGTGCAAGATTTGCTGGTGCAAGCACCAGCTGAATTTGTATCTTGTTCTTAGAAACTTTGTTTCTGTAATTGACAAAATGATCCCCTGCTAGAAGACTTGTAGTAAAGAGCAGGAGAACACAACTGAAATGACATAAACAAAAGTGCTTGTGGAGATCATCCCTTGTGTTCTGTAGTGCTGCTGGAGTAGCATCTTGTGTCACACAGGTGACATCAGCCTCCTTTGGACCTGTGCATTTCAGAACTGCAGCTGAATAAGTGCATCACCTTGTGCTCCAGAAGGCAAGGTCGGCTCTGTAATACAAGTTGGCTAAAAGAAAAATGTTCTGCTTGGCTCCAGAAGTTTCCTGAGAAAACGTCATCATTTATTGAAATGGACTCTACTTTGCTTCGTAGGCTTCCGAGTGTCTGCGGATCAGGTTGAACTTGCCTGCAGGGTCAGGGACATACCACTTCTCCCAGACTTCAGCATAGGAAGCTGTTCTTCCCCAGGGTTTGAAATGTCCATTCCAATGGAGCAGCTTGGCAGCTTCCACAAACTGAGGAGAGTACCTTTTCCCAGCACTAGACCCTTCAATTGAAAAAGAAGCATTAGTGTTTGAAATAAAGGCAGCCAAAACATCAACATGCAAAACGTTAACTTCAAAACAAAGGATTTAACAAAGGAAATATCATCTATGGAGAAAGGATGTAATAGGGGAAGCAGAAATAATGGCAAAGTGAAAAACAATCAGGTGCAACTAAATGTCACTTTGATCTGTGTCTATTTTCATACACTGCCTTAACTTCCACATTCTTTAAAACCTGCGTAACACCCAGATGAATTCAGCAGCCTATGTACTGTTCATCAGAAACATAACCTGAAAAAGCTCTCCCAGCACTGCGGTTTCACCAGTAGAACAGACATGAATCTCTGCCCTTCTCAACAGTTTTGGAAGAAACACCTTGGATGACATCAGATACAATATATGTATCTGATACATATATCTGATACATATATGTGTGGAAAATAAGAAGGATTTTGTGAGTAAGTCAGTTCAAGAACTAACCCCCAGCAGTTTGAGAAAGACTCGGGCCCACAAGCCCCAAGATGGAATTGCAAAGCTGTTTTTCCTAATGAACAAAGGACAGAATAGGGGAATAAAAGCTCACTTTGCTACATCATCAACAAGGTGTCCAGCTACAGACCTGGAAAAACACCCTGGGGAAGCAGCCTCACAAATGCTTCATACGTACCAAGATGTCGGACGTTCCACATGGGATCAATACTGGAATGTTGCTTGTAAAATACAATTAGCAGTGGAGGTGTTGTGATGCTGCCAGCCAGAGTCTTACTGTAGAGTTCCTCTCTGGAAGTTGAAAGGATGCTGATCAGTTATTTTTCACTTGCAGCAGAGATACACACACAGCCCTCCATTCAAGAGGGAAATGCCAGCAGCAGAAGCCAAGCCCTGAGCTGCTGGCACCCCTAGCCTGGGGTACTTACACCACATTAAGTGCCATCCACTTCTCCAGTTGTTTAGTGATGTTCTGTAATTTCCACTCAGTCAAATTGGCAACGAAAACTCCAGGATTGAAAGAGCAGGTGTTGGCTTTCATGGCAAGCTTTCGAATTGTTTCTTTTTTGTAATCTAAAAACCCAATGTAATTATACTGGGGGTGAAAAAAAAAGAGTAGAAATTAACTTAAAATATATGGGGAAATTCCTAAAGAAAAAATCTGCACAACTCACAACAGACAGGCGTAAGTTGAAGTTGTTAAATATCCCTTCCTTTAAAATGAGAGAAAGAAAGCTTAAGAGGTGTAGCATTTAAAAAATATGATTATATAGACTACATATTTTAAGGAATGCTGCATAGTCTTAATAATACCATATTATGAATATGGTGCCAGTCTCAGATAAAGTACTTTTTATACATTCAGAAATGAAAAATTGTCCCTTTGATGTTCTCAGACCTCCTGCTGTTCCACAACGAGAACTGCTCTCATTGTAAAGCACAGCAAAAATTTCAGGTAATTTACTGTTCCTGAACAGAAACTGCAGGTCCCATTTGTAAAACTGGTTTGGGCAGGGACAGTCACACGTTTAGGTTTCAGCATTTGGAACGTTCACAAATGCCTGAGATCTACAGTATTGTTATCACTGAACAAGACTAAAGCTAACCTGATTGCCTGCTCCACGGACAGCAACTTTACTGCTGGTTGAGTCACAGTCATCTGAAAAGGCAGCTGCATGTCCAGGTTTCAATGGAGTGTTGTAAAGTTCAACAATATCATCTGTGAAATGGAAGCAAGCACAAGAAAATCAAAAGCAATCCTGACTGAGAGCCAAGTTAGGCTTTGTTCAGTCCATCGTTACAGCAGATAAAGCTACTCGGTTTAACCCAATTCACTCATATTTACAGATTTTGTACAGAAATGCTTGGGTTCTGTGAGAGATAAGATACTGACCTCAGCACAAGGCCAGTGGCAGCTAACAAAGGTCCCATACCTTGCACTATTACATCATCATCCACATAGATGACCTTCTCTGCATGAGGTACCAAGTTGGGCAAGTAGAATCTTGCAAAGGTTAACTGTGAAAACAGCAAAGCAAGAAAAGTGAAGAATTAAATGGAAAAATTGTCCAAATAAATGTGAAATTGACTGATTTTTCTGGCACTTATCTATGGCATTAATGTCCAAGACAACTTCTGTCAAGGAAGTTGTCAAAATAGGCAGCAGTACCCTACAAGAAATTTAAAATAGATAGGTTCCATCAATTCCTAGTTTACCATGAATGTATGTATTGATAAACTAACTTTAAAGCTGGTCTATATAAGAATTTCTTATTTCTCCACACAGATCAGCAGCATCTCTGAGCTGCTGGCATGCTTGACATGCCAGCTGCTGTGTTTCACCATGGCTAGCAGCAAAAAATGATCCTAGGCAAGCATATGTAGATATTCAAATCCATCTCTCACTATCTAGATATTTAATTTTACTGAAATTTAGGAATTTTATTATGAAAGATTGCTTCTATGCCAAGAGACTTGGTTTTGATCTCCAGCTGTGTTCAAAAGCCAACATCAAAATATATTGTTATTGACTACTAATTGCAAAAAGTAATCAGCATCATCCTCACTGGTTTGAAGGTGTCTGCCTTTTGGGGATCCACTTGTACTTTGCCTTCTAAGACACGAGGGTCAAAATCCAAAATTCGGTATCTTATATTTTTCAGAGAAGGGCTCCTCAGCCACATCCTGCAAGAAGGAGAAAGGCACAGATCTTGTTAGATGAGACAAAATCAAGGGAAAAGCAGGAGATCCAGCTAACAGTGACACAGATCTTGATGTGGCCACTCACTTCCCTGCCCAACAAACACATCTGGGATGTAATCACTGTCCTGTGTGACCACAGGGGCAAGTCCAGGGTCAGCAACTGCACACCTGGGACATGTGAAAGGTACGAAGTCACTTCTTGTTTTATCAGAAATACACAGTCCTGTTATTACAGGCCCTTCTCAAAACCATCAGTGTGGGCAGAAGGGGATTAGAATAACAGGATCAAAGAACAATCTACAACCATGGAGAAATGTGATTGCCAGCGTTTGAATTGCTTAGATGAAATGTAGAAATACCTTTTACAATCCTTCCACCAACAAACTCCAACCTCACTGGTTGGATATAAGCCCCTTGAAAAGATGTTTCTTTTCCATCCCTGAAACCTGACCAGGAGGAATGGGGGGACTCCCACAGCAGCCCTGTCAAAAAGCTGCCATAAGCAGCAGCACACAGGACTGGGAGTCAGGGGAGTGCAGCTCCAGGGAAAGGCAGCTTGCTCTCCTCTCAGAAACACAGAAGTTCAACTGTTGAGGGAATCCAATGAAAAGATCATTACCTCAAGTGATCCACAGTATCATTCAAAGTAACAATGTGGAAAACCACGTTGGATCTGGTGTGCTGGTAAATGCTGTTCATGGCTGCAATTGCACCTCCAAGCCTCTCATCTGAGGCTGCAATGACCACAGAAATCTCTTTGTCATTCCTCTCATCTGTCAGCCTCTGAGGAGCTGCAGGAATGAAATCTATAGGCTGAAGTCCTAAGGGACTTGGATCTGTGGAGTAAAAATGACATACTTGTTTTGATTATATGTTATTATTATCACACTAAAATTCCCAACACTTCAATTATTTCTGCTATACACTTGGATGTCTAAGCTGAGGTGTGGATTACAGTGAGCCAGTATCAAACACTCAGAGCACCAGCTTTTAAGAATCTGAGATGCTAATGAATAGAATAACACCACATTTACAGAAAACTGCACACATTTAACCACACATTCACACACAGCACAAGGTATTAAAAGGCTGAGCTACAGTAGTCTGCACTTACCTTTGGTCCCCTCTTATACGCCTATAACCTCATTAACTCCCCCGTCCCATTCACCCAAACCACGTGGTAGGTTCTGTCTGGCCAGACAAAAATCTTAAAAATATGTAATTTTCAAAAATTAAAATAAAACCCAACATACCTGACAATTCCCGTCTCAAGAAGTCACTGAGGCTTAGGAAGTTATGATGAATAACTAGCAAAAATATTACAACAGCCACTATAAGGATGGAAATGTTCACTGAAAATTAAGAAGAAAAATCTTTATCAACATAACCAGAGAACAACTGAGAAACTCGGATACAAAAGATATTAACAAAAAAATCAGACAAGCACATATACACATACCTTTCCTTAGAGTCATTTTTCTATTCTTATTTTATTAGCATAAGGTTCCTGCAAATCTGCAAGAAAAAAATACAGCAGTCACTGCCACTGCATTCTTCCATGAGGCATAGCACACTATCACCAGGAGTGTCACAACAGTTTCAGTGTCCAAGGCAGTGAGTGTTTCCCTCTGTCAGTTTTATGATATACAAAGAAGTATATGTCACATTTTGAAAAGTGAGTATGGTACCCAGAAGTACCTAACTACAACCACAGAATCACAGGATGGGTTGGGTTGGAAGGAACCTTCAAGATCAGCTGGTTCCAACCCCTGCCATGGGCACAGACATCATCCCCAGCTGCTCTGGGCAACCTGTGCCAGGGCCACACCACCTTCCCAGGGAAGAGTTTCTTCTTAATACCTCATTTAAACCTGCCCTCTGTCAGTTTGAAGCCATTCCCCCTTGTCCTGTCATCCACGCCCTTGTCTAAAGTCCTTCTCCAGCTCTCTTGGAGCCCCTTTAGCCACTGGAAGGGACTCTAGCAGGTCCATGTCCTTCTCATGTTAGGGATTCCCCCACTACAATGACATATCTAAAGAAGATCTCAGAGATAAAAAGCAGACATGCAGATCTCGCCAGTTACTTCAATGACAGAAAAAAAAAGCCATACTCCTTCTGCCAGTTAAAAGTAATCTGAAAGATCTGGAAAATTATGTATGTTTTCTTTACTGTTGGAACTATTTATTTAACTATCTGAACTGGAAGCACCTGAACGATAAGATAAAATGTTACATGTTTCTTTCCATACTTAACCAACAGCAAGATTCTGGTGTTTACGAGATGTTAACGAACAGCATTATATACTTTAAAAACCATTATATTCTCTACATAAAATACATATATCAGAGTTCTAGCTGAAGTGTCATCACACGGAACAGATCACAGAAGTGGGAAAGAAGGCAGCACCATCATGTTATAGAAGGGGGTAGAAACACAATGCCAAAGCAATTTTAGTAAGAAATTCAAACATGCTTGTCCATTATTTAAAGGTCGAGGTGAAATCAGAACAAGAGCTGTATATCCTGGCGTGTGAAGAAGCTGTCAACTAACACACAGAAAGCTCTTTAATAACCCGCAAAATTCCAGAAACGGTGACAGACTTGCGAAACCCCTAAATTAAAGCACCTCAGACTGTGCTGTGACTGTTACATGTATCAAAACCACCTCCTTCCCGCTGCTGCATTTCTCCCCCAGGGCAGACACATCAGCGGAGCCCAACAAATCCCTGCCCTGAGCTCTGTCTGGAGCACCACCGCACTGCTGGCACGGGGCGGGACACGGAGCTCTGCCCGGGCAGCACAACGCCACGTCCCGCTGTGCAAGGAAGCGCTCTGCCATTGCCAGCGCCAGGGCTGCGGCGCGCACGGACACAGCCGCTGCCTCAGCGACATGCGGCAGCCGGCCTGGGGACAGTGACAGAACGTCCCCTGCACAGGGACGGTCCCGGACCACAATAAAACACGCATCGCGCCGCTCCGCCGGCTTCCCGCAGCGCACCCGGCGCTCCCCGCGCTGCTCTGCGGGCACAGCCCCGCTCCGGGGCCGACGGGCCCGTGCCCGCCTCTCCCGCACCGCTCGCG
>VZSE01000989.1:566079-582737 GCA_013398275.1 Promerops cafer | reverse complement strand
CGGGGCTGGAGGCGGCACCCCCGGCCGACGGAGCCCTGGGCGGGGCGGACGGGGCGTGTTTCCGGCCAGCTCAGCAGCCGCCTTCCGCTCCGCCGCGACGAGCTCCGCTAGCCGCGGAGAGGCCGCGGCGCGCCCCGCGACCAGCAGGGCCCCGCCCGAGAGCGCGGAGACGGCTGCGAAGAGGAGCGAGAAGAAGCCGGAGACGCGCCGCCGCCATGCTGAGCGTGTTCCGCTCCATCCCTACGCAGATGGTAGGGCCCGCCCGGGCCTCGGCGCCGGGGCACTGCGGGCGACACGGCCGGGAGCGGCGTTTAGTGTCCCCTGCCCGCACGGCGACACGGCCGGGCGCGGGCCCAGCGGCCCCTGCGCGAACTTGGCACCCGTGTACGGGGCTCGGCTAGGGGGATGCAGGATGAATCCGTGTAATTCCGGGTTTTGACCTGGGAGTTGGGACTCTCATCCTGTAAAAGGAAGGTATCACGCAGCTGTGTAAGGGAAGCCCCTCTGTGCTTCCCTGCCTCTGCTACAGAAGGACGGAAGACAACGTGTGCTCCCAGAGAGCCACGTTTTCTAACGTCATGCCAGCATAGATTAGTTGGGTTTGGAAGGAACCACTGGAAATCATCCAGTCCAACCCTGCCAAGGCAGGGTCACCTGGAGCAGAAATGAATCCAGGTGGATTTGGAACGTCTCCAGAGAGAGGGACTCCACATCCTCTCTAGGCAGCCTGTCCCAGAGCTCTGCCATCCTCAACATAAATTTCTTCCTTCTGTTGAGGTAGAACCTCTTGTTTTAGTTTATGGCTATTGTTCCTCATCCTGTTGCTGGGCACCACTGAAGAGAGTGTGGCACCATCCTGCTGGCACCCACCCTGGAGATATTTATCTGTCAGTCTTCTCCAGAGCACAGGTGGCACAAACACTGTGCCCTCTTGGGCACACCCTCTTCTGTGGTGATACAGCTTTTACTTAGAGATGTTAAGATGACTACAGTGCTATTTTGAACTTGCATTACTTACCCTGATCAGCCAGTGCTTGCTTCTGTTTCTAGGTGATGTGGTCAAGCCTGCAGAGGAGATGTTTTCAGCCATTGTAAGAAAAATAATTCCAATCTAGTTTGAAAATTGAACAAAAATGCAGAGAACCCATGGTCAGGTAGACTGTAGGATCTACCCTGAAAGAGTTAAGTGGGAAGGTCTGTGTTTTGAAAAACTGACTAAAAAGTGTCTCTTTCCACAGGACTACAAGGGCCAAAAATTAGCAGAACAGATTTTTCAAGGAATCATTCTTGTGTCTGCAGTAAGTATAGTAGACCTGTGGATGAGAACATAAAGGACTGTTTTATTTTCTGATCTTATAAATATTTTTCTTACTGTTTGTGGTCACTAAAAGCTTTAAATAAAGTCAGAGGGGCTGTCATGGATTAAAACTTTTCTTCTTCCCATCTTTTACTTTCATTGTTGGCCTGTACTTTTGAAAAGGTTTGAAAGATGTATGAATTGTGCTTTTGAAAAACCTGTATTTTCCTACCTAAATCCACCCCCTGCATCTTAATCATGTCATAGGACATGTTTTTCTTCATTTAAAGTTTGATTTTTTTAAATGTTTGTTTTTCCAGGTAATCGGTTTCATCTATGGATACATCACTGAACAGTTTGGATGGACTGTCTACATAGTTATGGCTGGATTTGCTTTATCATGTTTGGTAAGAATGTTTTTTCCCCAAACCAAAAAATACATGCACTGTTTAATCTGGAATAATTGCTAAACTGAGGGGCTGTCAGCACAAACTAATGTTTGCTATGCAATTCAGACTTATTAATACATAGTTGTGCTTCCTTTGATCTGCATAAAGTGCTTTGCAGCCCATTAAGTGCTTTTTTTGAAACGCTAGCAGAATTTTTGCGATTTAATGCCACTTTTGAGTTCATATTTCGTTTCAATTGAAAGTTAGAGTTAAGTCCAGCTGACAGCATTAGTAACAGAAAAGACAGGGAGACTTTCTCTGCAGTAGCAGCTTGTGATGACAATTTTGCAGCTGTCCCCTGCTGCCTGAGGAGACAAGGAGGCAGAATATGGAATTTCAGGAGTAATTCCTTATCCATGCATGAGCAGTGTCCCATTCCTATTGGGGCACTCCCAATCCAGTTTTACACGTGGTTTTTACACCTTTCAAGTGTTCAGATACTACACAATTTGACCAATCACTACTCAAGACACACACACATTCCACTGTTTTGAAAAGCCCCTGTGTGCCCCTCTGGCATCATCATCATCCATCTGCTCCTTACTTTAACATCTCTGAGTTACTTACCCGTGATGCCAGGCAAGGGGAGGGTCTCAGTGCAGCATGGGAGGTGCTGGGAATGCTGGTGTCACCTCAGGAGTCCTTTTCTCTTCAGGGTGGGTGCTGTCCTCCTCCTTGCAACAACCTGGGGTGCTTTAGTCACATACTTAAGCATGACTTTGCAATGTAAACTGTAAATATGAAATTGTATGAGTTGAAATTGTATGACTGATAGATAATTAGTTAGGGATGAAGATTTTCCTAAGAAGCTGTACAGAACAGCTCTTCAGCATCCCAGTGTGCATGTTGTGACTGCCCTCCTTTGCCCTCAGCTGACGCTCCCTCCGTGGCCCATGTACCGCCGCAATCCCCTCAAGTGGCTGCCTGTCCAGGAGTCGGGCACGGAAGAGAAGAAGGCAGCAGACAGGAAGCCAAAGAGACATTCTAAAAGCTAAAAATTACAGTTTCCAGGCTGTTACTTTGTTAAATTTTGTTAAATTAATTTCCACTTAGAAATACTTCTTGGCTTAGTGTTTGGGTTTTTTCTTAGTACTTTGTATATTACCACGAGTACAACCAAGCTCTGCAGGCAGCATGAAGGCTGGAAATTGGGTCGGGAGTTTCAGGGGAGTCACTGGGAACACAGGAATGGGGGGATTAACTTCAGAAGGCTACTGGAGGTCACATCTCGAGTATTTCACTAAAAAGGAACACAGTGAATCAAATGAATTCTAGTTAAGCTGTTGGCATAGCCTAAAAGATAATAAACATCTGGACTTCTACTGAAATATTTCTAACTGTGTGTGAAACAAGCTGTCGGTAGTGCCAGGCTGTAACAAATACTGTGAAATGGTACATACCCCATGGTTCTGAAAATAACTGTTCTTGGATAGGAGGGTGCAGAGGGCCAGTTTTTGTTTAAAATAAATTTCCCTGGGAAGAACAAGTACGAATAGCTCTTGAAACATTGTAACTTGAGCATGTAGTGTGTGAGAGGCAGCAGGATCCATAGGTATGGCATTTTATTTTACTACTGTCATGTCAGTAAGCTCCCTCACAGCTGCTGGAGGTTACAGTATTTCAGCTACAGGCAGGAAAAGAGGTTGTTCATTTATAATTTTGTTTTACAAATTCAATTCCATTTGACTTCTTTATTATTTAAAAAGACATGTGCTTTTCCTGTAGGTAGGGTATACAACAATGCCTGGGGGCTGTAGTGAGACACTCTGGATGCAAATAAAGAGAAGTGTTTTACCTTTTCCCTAAGAGATTCTGGTCTTGGGCACTTTCATTCCTAAAAGGAATTAGTATTTGTAAGGCAAAGGGATTTCTCCAGCTGGAACCATGGTAACCATGGCTGCATTCCTTTCAAACATTTTCAGACTTATTTTATCCAGTTACCAAATGCTTTCCCCCACCTTGTGACTGCCTCAGCAACAAAACACAAGAGCAAAGTCTCTCCTTACAAGCGCTACAGCCACCCCCTTCAGCACTTAGACCTGGCAATTTACACAATCTGAGGACCTTGAGTTCCACAAAAATTAGTAATTGTCTCTTCATGCTAAATTTTCACAACTATCTGATGTAATAGATCATACTTTATCACATCAGAGCCTTGGCAGAGATTTTGTTACTGTATTTAGTATGAGGCCATACCAACAACCTTTTGCTATGACAAAGTCAAACCAGAACATAATCTTTTTTGACACTCCTTAGTATACAAAACTTGGTATCCACCCCTATTTGCATCTATGAAAAGCAACTTCTTAAGAGAATAAAAACTAAACTAAACAGTTTCTCTTCTGAGAAAGTGATAGCCTGGTTCACATTTTAACATGAAAAATATTACTATGAACTCATTAATGTTTTCTGCAAGTTCACCTCCTTATTCCAGCAAAGGAGATGAGTGGATGAACATGTTTTGTAAGCTGGTCCAGTCTATCAGAGGAGCTAGAAAACAGTTCTTTTCTCCAAGGAAACGATTCAGGTCAGAGCTTCACATTTTCCTCGAGGAATTTCAGGTGCCGAGCCTTCGCACTGTAACTCGCGTACTTGTCTCCCATGTGCTCCCGCAACTGCAGCTGTTCGGAGCAACAGAACAAAACCCACAACATTTACTGGCATTGAAAAAAAGCAGAAGCTACCAAAATATTAACAAAAAAATACCAAAGCACACAGCTGAAAGAAGCATGTGAAGCTTAGCAGTGTGGATGAGAGAGAAGAAAAATTAACACTGTTGATGTCTAAAAGCAAGAGACTTTCAAATCGCACCCAAAAATTTAAAATATAAGATCTTCACAGGTTACAAATCAAATACTGCCTGGGTAAGTGTAACCAAGTTTTGAATCAAAGGAGCTGGAGGTATTCCTTATTCACCTCTACTGGGGATTGATGTTAAATTATTTCTTATTTTGGACATAAGGGGCATAAGGCAAGTAATGTGAAGGCAAACATTTGAGAGACAGAAGAAATTATTATTGGAGAAACACCACAGAATAAAATGATTTGCATCCCTCACACCTTCCGCAAACTCAGGGACCATGGTACAAATCTAAAGCTCTGATGGTTTCTGAAGAAGTTGCAGCTGAACGTAGTCTACATCTAGAATCAAACTTAAGCGTGAAAATTACAATATACTTAGGTCCTTGCCTGCCCATGACTACATAAAGACTTTTTGGAATCAAGGTTTACCCTATCTCAATAGGATAAAGACCCTGCTCATTTATCTAAGTTTATAAAGACATTAAAGTATTTTATTATGGAAGACATTCACCTCTCTTTTCGCTTCATCATCTTCTTCCATGATTCTGTACACCTTCTCAAGAAGTTTCACTCCCAATCCTTGCACCACATCAGATCTCAGGATTTCAACCATTCTCCTAATCTTGTAAGGGACCAATAACATATCTATTAAAAATAAAATACAATCAAAAAATCAGTGCAGTAGTAATTACTTTTAGTACAGACAATTTTCATATTCTGCAGAGAAAATATGGGATGACTAAGTATTACCACAGAATCCCAGAGCAACAGACCTGAAGGAATCTCTTCCATTTTGAATTCCTCTGATTCATCAGGTGATTTTCCATGCAAAATCAAAGTATCTTTATAATTACTATGAAGTTTAAACTCTGGGGCTGGGCTCGAGGTTACACAGCACTCAGAGTTCTCCTTGGAGTCCATTTTCAGTGTCCATGTCATCAGCTGCACCAAGTCATTCATTTCATTCACATTGCTTTTCCTAGAAGAGAAGGAAGGAATAATTCAGTCACCATCATAATGCAACTTCCACCCTGCATTCCAACGGCTTTCAATGAGTTTATTGAGGTCCTAGCAAGTATTCCATGTTAAATTCCTTGTTGTGGTGCAGTTTTATCAACAGCAACATCAGTACTATTTCATTTAACAAAGGCTCAGAGCCTGGTCACTGCAAAACCTCACAATCCTACTGGCTACTGCTGACGCTGATAATGCAACAAATTGCATCTTTTGAAAGCTGCTTACACTGACAAATCAGAGATCAATTCAGCCTCATTTACAGTGGAAAGGAAGCACATTGGCCCCTTTTAACTTGTGCTTTTAATGCATCCTGACAGTAGATGTTTGGTGCTGGAAGATGTTTGGTTTCCTGGGAAGCTACAGTTCACAAAACCAGAAGTACACAATGCCACGGCCCAGAAAGTTCAGCATGGAAAGTGTAGAGTCACAGAGAGACAATAATTCAATGGGGCTGTTTTCCTCTCTGCATCACATACTTCTTCAATCACTCACTATGCAGGGATAAAGTGTGAAAGACATTTTTTTTCCACTCCAAGTCAAGGTCCAGTATAGCAGTGAAAATTCTTGCACAGTATTAAACAAAATCCTTACTTCTCCTTGGAATCACCATCAGACTTGTCTGTAGAGCTTGTGGAAGAGCTTAGCTCATCATCAGACAGGCAACGGGCTTCTCTCTTTCCCTAAGGGAAGAGGGAATAAATAACAAAATTCTAATAGTTGAAATAATTCAGCAATATGGCATAAATTACTGTTCCTACATGGAAGGAATGCTTTTGACTAAGTTTACCTGAGAAATACTGGGATCTGATGAGGACTGAGGCACTTTAACACAATTTTCCACAAGTGACTTCGCTTCAACTGCTGCACCATTTAATGACTGTCTCACTGGAACCACTGGAAGGATGACATTTTGACAATATTTACAACTAAGCTGTGTGTATTCTGAATTAGTTTCATGCTCATGCAAGAAAAAATCTATCACCTAGCAGAAGGCAGGCAGGGAGGTAGGTATTTTTCCAATAGAAATCATTGAAGCTTCTGTCTGAAAGTGAATATTCTACATTTCATGTACACTTCAAAGACAAGTTGTCAACACAGAACACAATTGAACATAACTAAAAAGCAGAAAAATACAGACATGTTAACAGAACTTCTTATTTAACACAGAACTAGCCCCTTAGTGCACCCCTCTGAAGATGGCAGTCAGGAACAGACAAGAAGTTGTAATTTCTTCACAAAGAAGCTATTAGCCTACTTATACATAAACTGTTAACATATAAACATAAAAATTACCAGAGGGAAGCATCTCCCGAGACTGCTTCAGCCTCCTTCGTTCTCTTGCTGACAAGGGCCGCTCCTTCAAAGGAAGTTAATTTGATCTTAATTTGCAATCACCATTATGGCTTTTGTTTTCTAATCACCCATTAATAAAAAAAAATCCTTTTCAACTGATATGGGAGAGGGAGCTATTATTTAATGCTGAATTATTTATTACAAAACTGTCTTCAATGAGACCAATCTGAACTCTAGAAAAGGGGCTTCTGACCTCCCAGGCTCAGCAAGGCTCATCCCACGCTGAGCAGGGCTTCCATGAGGCAGGAAGCTACTACACATTTCTTTACTCACCGTGCACACACTCATGGAATGAACTGCTCAGAATGAATGAGACAAAAACAAGCAGACACAGTTTTCATCACTAACCTTTGGAATGGCTGCTTGGCTGGGTTTGGCACTATCTGCAGGCTCAGGGTGCTCTGCACCCCTCTTGGCCGTCTTTGGAGTCACATCAGAAGGAGCAGGTAGAGGCCGAGGAGAAACTGCTCTGAACTTGACAGAGAAGTGACCAAAAATTTATATATTTTTTTTTTATTAAAAGTTTAAGTACTCTGCAATCTAGAAGACATTCTTGCATGGTAAATCTGGGTGCCAGAGATTTTGAATCCTGTTGTAACCTCTTCACATCTCTCAGCTTGATTCTTCCCTCTCCCCATCTCTGCTTGCATCCATTTCCCTTCTCTCCATCCCTACATCTTATCCCACTCCTCCCAGACTATTTTTCAGCCAATGCCTTTGCAACAACTGTCCCCACCCCCACATAGCAAAACTCAAAGAGAAAACTAGGTTATCAATCACCAATCACCCGTTTCTCTAGCCTTGTGCCTTTCCCCAAAGAAACCTCCCTGCTCAGTGTGGAAGAACTGACAGGAGCTCTGTGCTGTGTGCATGCCGAGATTTTCTTCCAACAGTTTGCACTCAGAAGCTCAGGACAGCCATTACACATCTGTTCTAAAGCACTCCTAAGCCACTACCCACCACAAATAGCATTATTCACAAAGGTACTGACTTGTAGTCACAAACAGTGAGAAGTCCTGATGGAATTTCCTAGGAAACACTGCAACCCAGTAAAGGCACAGCCCATCTGGCACACCCACCTCATCCCTGTAAGGTACAGGGGATTTTCAAAGATTTACTCAGGCTGCTTCTAACAGTCACCTTCAGTGATCTGCATTTGTTACCACTGAAGTTATACAGACACACATGAAACAAGAACAGCATTAAACACCCACCCTTTTTTAGAAAATAGGTCCCACGTTTAAAGGAAAAACACAGAAGTCTTAAAGGAGAGAAGAGAAGTATTTTTCAAGTATCTGCACCTTCTCTGAGCAGCCTTCAGCAAGCTCTCTCTTCTGCTGCTGGGAGAGAGGAGGTTCACTGACAGAGCTGTGAGGCTGCTTGTGGAAGGTCATTTTTCCCTGAGCATCTCCTGAAGCTCCATGACTGACATCATCCTAATAAGTAAAAGCATTTTTAAAAAAATGCAGATCTGTCATTTCCAGATTTACACAAACACACTTAAAAAAAATCAAAACAGGCCCCTTTACTATTTGGACTGCAAGCACCTTAACACAGCACAAGTACAACCACAATAAATTATTATTTGAGAGAAAAAATACCTGCTGTACCAGCATCTTTAGCTACTAAACCTTCAAAGAAGGACACTTACTTGAATTACAACAGGAACAAAGGGTGCTAGCAGCTTGTCAGTGGAATCCAAGCTCTACAACAAATGATTTCTCATTAAAAAATCTCACGGTAGACCAAAATGCAGTGAAAAGACAATCACCACCAATTAGCCCCCAATCCAAATCAAGACCTATTTACAACATAGAACAAAAGCTACAAAGCTATTCTTACCCTCTCTGTTCTCAGCTGAAAGAGGAAATTTTTTTCCCCATAAAAACAGAATTCCAATCATCTAGACATGCAATCCCAAAACTACTTTACCATATTGACTTTAAAAGTCTGAACCCAAGGCTCCTAACTACTTAAGAACCTCAATAATTGCATCAGCAACATCCTACTTTGACAGAAAAACATGTGCAGCAGCTCTCTAAATTGTAAGAGCTGGCCACTGGTTAAATCTACTTCAATTATGCATAAATGCATTACCAGGTCAGTTTGCTTTTGGTCTTTTGATAGAGGCTGCAGAAGTTTCAAAGTGTCATCCTCATCTTTTACAGAATCAACAGAAGATGGCTTTGATTCAACACTTTCAGCTTTAAAAGCTTGCTTTGCTCTTTGCAGTTGACCATCTTCCTTAATTGGTGGGTTATTAGATGTTATTTTTGAATGGCCTGGAACATGTAAATGCTTTGCTTTATTATTCTCTGGAATACTCTCACTGCCACACTTCTCACTTCCATGCTTCACCCTTTCAGACAGGGAGACATCAATGTTCACTCCACTGACTGTAGCTATGGAGTCTCCCAAGCTGTTCAGATCACTTTTGCTTGGTTTTCTTTCCAACTCAACAGCTGGTTTCTCTGAGGGATAAAATTTGGTGGCTTTACATTTACTGATGCAATCTTCTTCATCCTAGGATTGAAAGAGAAACAAAAAAAGTCATTATCTTTTGCATTTTACACACATACGAAAGAATTCACTAAGCACTACGGAAAATCCAGAACATACCAGAGCACATAAACTGAAAGGAAATTATGATCAATAACAGATTAGGAGCCTCAAAAAAGTCAAAATCCACACTTTTAAAGAGATACAGGTTTGCAAATGACCTATTTCAGGTACTGGTTTATACACATGGAGTACACCTACTTGTCACCAGAGCCATGAAAGAGAAGTTGTACTCACTTGACTCTTCCCTAAGGGAGGAACAAACACTGAGAGTTTTTAGGATGTGCTCTACCACATACATTCAGTATTTCAACATTGAAAGCTCAAACCCAGAACAGAAGACTTATTACAGAAAATCAAAAACATGCACAAGATTAACCATTACAAAAGTTTTTTTGTAACCACTGGAAAGAATTTCAAGAATAAACAATTTTGGTTGTTACTATAGTTAGTTTTTAAATATATGTTTTTGATTGGAAAAAACTATTACCACTTGTCATGAAATATTTGACCCCAAATACTCCAAGAGTAACTCACATAAAACCAGGTGTTGTTTAGTTAACATCTTACAGATCTTGCAACTAGATTCACTGATCCACAGGTGTTTAATTACTTCCATTCTTATCTAAAAGCCTTTCCTTCCCTAATATGAATTTTACACATTGCTGGGATTCAGATCTAATGTTCTCAGGAATGCTCAAGGCACTTCTAGATAAAACTGAGTGTTTTATCTAGAAAGAGCAAGAGGGATTTGGGTTTTGTTGGCTTTTTTTTTAAG
Source organism: Promerops cafer (assembly GCA_013398275.1). Classification (NCBI taxonomy): domain Eukaryota; kingdom Metazoa; phylum Chordata; class Aves; order Passeriformes; family Nectariniidae; genus Promerops; species Promerops cafer. The sequence goes on along the minus strand of VZSE01000989.1, from coordinate 572,482 downwards.
GTAAAAAACCCCCATATCTTACAACTTTGTATTTTCTGGCTTGCTCAGAGGAGTGGTTTTGTTGTGTAACATTCCTGCTGTGAGATTCATTCTTTGCTGAGATGACAGAACAAGGGTCTTTAGGTTTAGAAGCCACTGTTTTCTTATGATTTCTAGCAGCTTTCCTGTAAAGAAAACGGAAGTTGCTCATTCAATCACCATCAACCAGGTCTTAAAATATTTCTTTTGACTATACTAATTTTAAAAAACCCCACTCCACTAAAGAGCTTTCATACAAAGAGTAGCAGATACTGGGATTTTTCAACAGACTGCACAACAACCTCATTTTCAATTCTAGAAAAGGAGCTTAAAAACACGATTCAGACTCTGCCAGCAATATACACTTGTTCTGCAGTGCACCAAGGTCAGTTCTATCTGGAAGCAGTAAAATAACTGACTAAACCTGACAAAGAAAAATAATTATATCAGTGTGCATCAAAAGGAACTTCGTTTTTCAACTCCCAGATGATAAATGGCCTCAAGAACCATATGGAAAGGTGTGTGTTTGCTACCAGTTCTGTATTTTTAAGCACTACACAGTTTTATTCTGTATTTGCAGAAAAAAAATATTTTCCACTCTAATTCCCTCATATTTCTCAAAGAATTCAAAGAAACTCATGTTCATATGCTTTGTAGCTGCACATAACAAAACTTACTTTATCCTGCTACAAAACCCAGAAAAAGTTGAAAAAAAAAGACAATAATAACAGGAAAATTTTGCACAGAGTCACTCAAATGCAAATGTCTTACGCCTTTGTGGCTTCCAAAAACAAAGAAATCTGTTGTTTGATATACGGCTGTCGCAGGATGCTTTTCACACTAGGTCTTTCCTCAGGTTTTTTACTGAGCATAGTTTGTATTATTTCTAGCAGCTGTGGGCTGTAATCCTTTGGCATGGGTGGCAGCTGTGAAAGGAAAGGGAAGTCTGATATTATTTAATATATTCATCAACAGGGGCTACTTCTAGAACATTTATGTGTGATCATTATGGTCAGCCACATAAAAAATATAAATAAAAAACAGACTCGTTCAAATGCTTAAAGTTACCCAATAGCCTAATGCTAAACAAAATATTGAAATTCCGAGTGTGTGGTTAAGAACTGTTCTTAAAGTTATTAATATGAACAGCAAAAGTTAGGTAAAAAGGCTTAAAAATTTATACAAAATAAATCCATATTCACTCCATTATATGCCAAAGCAAGAAGACACTTAACCTAATCTTATATAACAGGAAAATGGCATCACACAGTAATTTAATTTTTATGCAATGTTTATGCAAAACCAGAAGCATATTAAGAACATCATCTCAGAACTTTGAAAATTAATCAGTATATTCCTTAAATGAAGAGGTAACAAGAAACTCTAGCCATATCTACAAAGGAATAACTCCCTTGGTCTGGTATCACACCATCCACCACCACCACGAAACAACAGTCTTACATATGATGGTGTATGTTACATGCAAATATTTTTAACCCCATGCAATACTTCTGATTAGAAAAGAAAATCTCAATTTCTAGATAGAAAATCCAAGCACATATAAAAATTTCAGGAGTTTTTACCTTCCCTTCAATAATTCGATAAGCCAAGGAGTTCATGTCCTTGGCATTGAAGGCGTGTTTCAGTGTGGCCATCTCATAAACACAGCAGCCCAAGGCCCAAACATCAGACTGAAAAAAGGGGAAGGGAAAATGTTTGGGAACTTCTTAATAGTTGTACAAGTTTTATCTTTGACTTAGTTACCTGCTTTCAAAGAGGTTTTTAATGACACTAAGCTAATCAAGCCCAAATTCCATTGCAAACTTCTGGCTTCAGTCTCACTCTTCTATTTTTAATTTTGATCAAGCCAACTATTTCCTTAAAAATATCCCCAATTCTTTTCCAAAAGGAAGTGTAGAAATTAGCTATCTTTGGAGGAAGAGTTGCTTGTTTCCTTTTTTAGTACAATATCCATCCTAACTATAAATGAAAAATCTTGATTTTTCATTGGAAGAAGTCTCCCCTCAGTTCTTGCTCATTACAGACACTCATATATATGGTGTTTTTACAGCAAGAGCTGAACATGTTTGCTTTGTTTTATTATATTTTAGATTCACAATAACACTGCTTATTCCTCTCATTAAAATTTCCTTTTCCTTTTTTTTTTTTTTTTAATTTTTTAATGTTGCTGTTATTTCTAATACAGCTTTTGAGTGTAAAACTTCCTGTCTGGTATATAATAAATTCAGAAAGTGCATCTCTCTAACACAGACTGATCTTTCTGTTCCCATTCTCTATCTCTCCAGCTGTGAGAGGTACAGGCAGCCTGCTGAACACCTTGGCTGGGATAACTTAGCATGTGCTATGAATTCCTAAACACAGTTCCAGAAACAAACATTCCTACAAATCTCTCTCTTATTTTTTTGTTGGGTCTTCGGGAAGATTAAAAAGACTGGGAAGCAATAAGAAACAAAAATCCACAGGTAAGATTGTAATGATCTCATAGAAATAAAGTAAGGTTCCTAAGAAAAGAGAAATGACATTTTCATACTGTACCTTGTAGTTGTAGGGTTTGTTAGAAAAGAGTTCAGGGCTCATATAGTACGGGGTGCCTATGAGAGTGCTGGCCATGTCATACTGGTTTTCCAACACTCTGGCTATTCCCAGGTCTCCCACTTTGATTATATTTGTTCGTGTCAGGAAAATATTCTGAGTTTTAAGATCTCTGTGCAGAATGTGCTTTTCATGTAAATACTAGGGGGAAAAAATAATATAAATAAGGTTAATTAACTCCTAATTGGTTCTTTTACACTGGAAAGTAAAATCTCATTACACAAGTCAAAGAAAGAAAACACAAAAGTGGAAGAAACACAGAAATCCCTCTAGAGATCAGGAGTGACCTGCTAAGACAGTATTGGTGAAATAACATTAAAAGTGACAGATACAGGCAGGGGCCAAAAACTTGGCACTGCTTTAACCAAATCTCCCTGTGTGGCCCTTGTAAATCAGCAGAAAAGAGGAAATAAAAATGTAAAGTTAAGACTGTAACTCACTTTCTGCTGCTTTCATTTCTTGAGAATCTTAGTTCAAAAACATTTCAGAGGAAATTACAATGTGAGCTTTGTGTAAACAGGGAAGAAAATTAGTCATAATAAACAAAAGGCAGTACCCATAATTAGTGTATTTTTGACCACGACAGCCAACTTTAAGAAATAATTTTCTGTCCAATTTCTTATTCTTTACTGTTAACATCTATATCTGGTCTTTATTGCTGTAACAATTGCCTTTAAAGTCTGATAACCTCCAATTACAAATCTCAAAGAGTAGGATAAGGCTTAATAGAAAAGATGCATTAGTAGTCTAAATTTATCATTAAAAACAGCAATAAAAAGACTGAACACAAAATGCTTCTGAAAGAATATGCTTTTTTTCCCCCAAAACCTACGTTTTGTAAATTTTACGTAAACTTTCAAACCAGAGAAGCATTTCAGACAAGAGTTGCAAACACCCCAAAGGCAACCACTCTCTACTGTGCTACAAAGGTGTGGACAGAAGATATGTCAGCAATTTTTTACTTAAAATAGTTGATTTGACTGCAATGATCCATTTTTAATGTACTAATAACCACTGTATTTCGATGCTAACCCAGCCAAACAGGAATCCAAAGGCTGCAGCTTAGCTGGAATTTTTAAATACATAAAAAGTCAAATTAAGTTTTTATCTGAAAGTGACAAAATTACACTTCATTGTACCTGCAGCGCCATGGCAATCTGGACAAACCACTCCACCACCTGATTCTCAGGCAAGAGTTTTCCCTTCTGCTCCTTGAGTTTGTGGTAGAGGTCTCCTCCCTCACAGAAGCCCATCACAATGTAGAGGTGGCCATCGTCCCCCTGCCAGGACTCTCTGTAGGTGACAATGTTGGGGTGTCTCAGCTGGCTCAGCAGCTGTGCCTCCTGCTCCGCTGCTCTCCTCTCACGGCTGGAAGCACTTCTAAGGTTTAACTTTTTGATGACATACTGTAAAAGACAAGGCAAGGTATATGGTAAGAGATGAAAGTAGCTCTGCAAAAGCCCTAGGGAATTCCCCAGACCTAAAGGAAATGCAGTATTTGAAAGCTCCACTCATTATTCTCCATGGAGGCTGCAGTTTGGCTGAAAGTTATGCAAAATTTCTTCTTTTCTACCCTTACACCATAAAAATGGAACAGGTGTGTTCCATTCATCCGCATGAATACAACTCTGCTCAGGAATTTTGTGGTGTTTTGCTTTCTTCTGACTAATGTTCAAATTTCTCTTTTTCTCCCTACTCTCATTTTAAATGTGTGTCTGTCATTCATCTTTTAAGCCTGAAGTACCTGTTTGTGCACCACAGTTACTCTCAAAAAGGCCACATCAATAGTAAACTTAAATATATATAAAGTATGCAGTCATTTGCAAACAAATTATAAAAGTCATCTGAAAGAGACAAAAGGTCTTACGCTCATTCCTCAATTTCTTTTATTCTTTATTAAGACGGGTCAAGAATTTTTCAAAGCTACATACAAAAGCTGTTATCTACTTCCTTAATATGTACTACATTAAATGTAATTCTAGGGAATTTCAGGTTTCAGCAAAAACATTAATGAAGCTGAAGATGAGATGATAAAATCCATAAAACACTTTCATCACCCACAACACCAATATTTAGGTCTGACCTGGCCCTATCCTGATGAAAATTTTGTAGGACATCACTTTAGGGCATCAGCTTTCCACAGAACAATCATGTCATGGTTACACTTGAACCTGCTCTTATCGGAGAGGTTGTAAATAAAAACTTTTAAAATATTTTTACTTGTTGAATTTTAGCATCCTCAGAGATAGTTCAGTGTCTGCTCTCCAGGCTGCACCTATTAACTAGCCCAGCACATTTAATTAGTGTTGAGGAGATGCCCCTATATAGCAAGGGAACCAATTACCCAGGAAATCCACAGCACCTCCTGACTGTGTTTCAGAAGCCTTCTGGATAGAACCCATGATGCTGCAAAGCTTCCAGGAGGAATATCACAAAGCTGATTGTGTACAGCATCACCTAACTTCTAAACAAAATAGAAATGTTGCAACTACTGTGTTCTATATGACAAGCCAACTACAACTCTATCTTTGGGCATGGAAATAGTTTAAGCTTATATCAGCATATTTTAGAGAATACACACCAAAATGAAAAAAGCACACAGATTAGCCTTACTTTAAACTTGGCATCAATTATATTTAGTTTAATGAGCATGTTTTCCTGGCACGATTCTCTGCTGAAGTATACTGCAATGCTCTTCCACCTTATTTCATACTAAATCATTTATGAATTCCATTTCATTTTGTTTTAAACACTTAAAGCTACTTGACCTTCTCCACAAAAATCCAGCATTCATTTAACAGCAAATATGCTTAAATAAGACACAATTTCTTTCACAGAACATATGGCACTGTGCCAAAGCCACAACAAAAAATCCTGATCATCGTGCTACAGAAGAAAGTTTGTAGAAGTTGGCAAAAGATAAAACACAGTAAAGCACACCAAATATTTATGATGCAACTACAAACAGGAAGCAAGGCTCTTGCTAGTGTTAATGACCAGCAGCACCACAGTGAAATCCAAGGACCCGTATCCGAGTGAAAGTGACCTCAATGCACTGTTTACTTTTAGGATGAGGTTAGCAACTGTTTGAGGACATTGGACTGTGCACCATGGTGATGGCCTGGAGGGAACAAGTCCTGCCATCACTGCTACCCAAGCCATGGGTCATAGGGATTCACCTCGGGATTCCAAGCAGAGAACAACTGCCCTCATCCGGGAAGGACACACCCTCTGATCCCTGCTGGGAACAAACCTCCCATCATCTCCAGTAAAATCCTGGGCATAGGGCTCACACAGCAGGTTCCTGTGGCACTGCTCTCTGAATGTTCTCCATCCCCGTTTCTTTGCCCTCTCCCATTCCCTATCAAACACCTCTGCTTTGGCCAGACTAGACACATTATTTCAGTTTTCCAACCAAAATGCTTGTGCTTCTGCTCTGACACAACCAAAACCTTCCCGGGAAGAGTGTACTCCACACCTTTAATAAAAGTTCTTATAGACAAAGGAAGAGTACAGAAACAGCAGCTCGGGTGGCTGCAGCCACACTCCAACACCTGGTGAGGGTCACAGCCCCACCCTGAGACCTGCTGATGGTCACAACCACACCCCGACACCAGGTGACGGTCACAGCCCCACCCTGGCACCTGGCCGTAGTCACACCTGCACCCTGACACGATGCCACGTCCCTGCTCGTGCCCAGGGGGGGTCAGGGCCACCAGCCAAAGCCGGGCCACAGCTAGGTACGGGTCACAGACGAACCAGACGCCGCGGC
>VZSE01000989.1:481299-566039 GCA_013398275.1 Promerops cafer | reverse complement strand
GCCCGGCGCGCAGCTTTCCGGCGCGGGCGCGGCGCCGCGACGGCCATTTTGGAAGCGGGCGCGGCGGCCATGTTGAGAGCGGGCAGCGCGGGACCCGCCCCGGCCCTGGCCCTCGCTGCGCCCCCACAGCGCTGTCCCCGCCCCGACCCGCGTGAGGTGGCAGGGCGCCGCGGCTCGACAGAGCCGTCCCGTGCCTTTGGATGGGGTAGAGAATTGGTTAAAAAATCTCCAGGCTGGATAAAATGGAGCTCCTGGAGGTCGCCCGTGGCTGAGCACCTGCAGTCATAACACTGACTGCAGGAAAAACAGAAAATAAAATGTTTTGTTATCACTGAGCATATAGCCCCCAGTCCTCGAAGTCTGTCTTTCATTAACGGGTGAAATGAACCAGCTTAAAAGTTTAAGAGAATTAACACTGCCAAGGTAACAAACACAGGAAAATGGCCCTGCACTTGCAGGCTGGGTGCACGCTGAGCATGCAAGATGCACGACCTGGGAGCTCGGACCTGGTTTCAGCCATGAAGATGAATAGGAACCCATGTAATGGGAAGTTTCTAGACTAGACAGGATACATGTCAAATAACGATACCTAAATCCAGTACCTGAATGATATGGGGGATTACAGGCGTACTTTTGAAATGGAGCTTAAATGGATTTCACAGACTGCAAGCTCTGTTATGGCTGCAGTAAATTTGAGCCAGGGAAAGCCTTTAAGAAAGTATCAGAAAGATGACAGTTTTCATTTGGGAAAAAAAGTGGGTCTGGGGTGGAGATTAATCTCAGTTGCCAGTACAGAAATGGCTGTGATTTTCTGTATAGCTATTACATGGAAGAGACATTGCTGAAATATTCTGTAAATTCTTTAACAGATTTTCTAACAGTATTCTGTAGATTATACTAATTCAAAATTCAGCATCTGATTTTCCCCAAATGTCTAATGCTTAATCCCATTTCTGTCATTGGGTTATTTATTAACACTTGGTAAACAAAGCTTTAGATATTTATGCATATCATTCCAATTAGAACCTCACTTTTTTTTTTTTCCAAAATGGAACATAATCTATTGCTTTGTATTTTAGTATTGATTCCCACCTGTGCATCCTCAGACTTTTTGCTAACACATGTCAGAAACATCAAGGTAAGTAATCAACCATGGTCTCCCACTCCTCAGAGATTAATTTCTTGCAGTTTATCAGCATTTATCAGAGAGTTCATACAATGCTGGCAGCTGGAGCTCTGTGTTCTCTGGTACCCCTGGACACAGGATAAAAGCTGGAACTCAGACTGGTTGATCTCTAATCAGCCTCTGTTTTTGATCAGCTCTGAAGTTCTTCTCTCTCTCTTTTTAAAACATCCCTTTCCTCTGTTTTCCCTGTCATCACCATGTAATGGTGACATGTTTTAGTAAAATATTTAAATGTGTAAAGCAATCAGTGCTGCCAGGGAACTGACTTTGGCACCTGTTAAGGAATACAAGTGAAAAGATGGGTCTAAGAAGCAGAAAGCAGAGCTGTAACATGGCATCAAGATAAATGCCCACTGTGCAAATGACATGGTAGGATTTTTCATAAAAGATTTGCATGTTAGCACAACATGAGATACATCTCTCAAAGGAGCCATTCTGGTTTTGACTGTATCTCTGACTAAGGCAGTGCTGCTTGATGTTTTGCCTAATTTTCTTTGGTTAAGTTGCTGGCCACTACTCCTTACCTCCATAAATTGTTTCCCTCTCTCTCAGTAACTGAAAAGTTACAGAGGGCAAATGTCTTTAGGGAGCATTCTGAGTTACTGGGTAGAACATGACAAAACAATTTATGGTTGATTGCTGTTGATTAGGTTATGATCTTTGCCAAGATTTTTTCTTTGAAAATCAGGATAGTAACATGTCTAACTTTTAAAAGTCAACGTGAGATTTAATGCTGCAAATTGGAAATGCCAGGGATTCTTATTATTTAACCATCATGTATGTAGCCCAGATACAATGTAGCTTTTTCCTCCTGATTACCATAGAGAACCATCTGTGGTTCTCTGTGTGTCTTAAAATGCTAAAGCCTTTCTAAATGGAAAACTGCCAAAGCTCTATGCAATGCTCCATCCATACATGGAGTGGAGCACTATGGAAAAGTCAGTTGATGCTCCCAGTTTTGCTCTGTACTTTATGCAAACGTGGTTTGATTGAAATGGAGCAGATTGCTCTGTAGGGTGAAGGTCTCGCTGCCCATCCATGACTTGGCCCCTTTGAGCAAGCAGTATCCAGCGCTGAAGGGTGGCTGGAATTCTGGCTGTCTGGTTACCTTTAAGCTGTCAAAGCTGCTTTTAGAGCCACAGTTGGCAGACCCAATTCTGCTGAAAATGGAACAAAAATCTGCATCAGATTTCCCTGTGTGTGCTGACATACCTTGTTCCTATGAGCTGCATTATGGGCTCTTCTGAGTGGCAGCCAATTAGCATCACTTGGGGCGATGAAATCTTCAATGCTGCTGTAGATTCAGAGATAATTTTCATGCCTTGTTTTCCTGTGTAGCATTTAGGGATATATGCAAATACCTTGTTCAGTGTTGTGGATTCCCATAGGTCACTTCAAGATAACTGTACAGTCTTTGCTGAGTCTTTTCGTCATGCTGTGGTTTAGTTTCCCAAGCTGTACAATCAGGGCTTCTTTCAGCAAGTACTGTAATGGAGTCCTGTTTTCTCTCTCTGTTTTCTTGGGAGTTCAAATTTCTCTTTTACTTTCCAATTTCCATAGATTTTTTGCACTTCTTTTCTGCTGCCACAGCAAAAGAGTATTAAACAAAAGAAGAGTTTGTTGCTGTTGCACAACTGAAAAATAATAAAATTCTAATAATTGGTGCACCTAGCAAATATGTGAAAATAATACAGAAACATTTTATCAAGTAACAATTAACCAGGTTAGAGGATGTTCTCTTTTACTCTAGAATTGCATAATCATTTTGATTGGCACACTATTGCTTTTTGGCCACATAGCTCAAAATGACCTTGATGTTAGTGATGGCTCATTCACTCACCCCAGTGAATCATTAAAAATGAAAAAACCCAGAACAAGATAACAGACAGAGTCACGTAATCCCCTCCCCTGTGCAAGCCAGGGTCAGCTAGAGCAGGTAGCTGGGTGATGTCCAGCTGGATTGAGTATCTCCATTTAAGATCAGCCCAAGTGCAAAGTGAGTAGTGCCTTTTCCAGAGAGATTTTTCTGTAGTTTCAACGGAAATTAGGGAGTACCCCTCAAAACTATTGTTGAAGCCATGATTCTGATAAAGATTCTGATAAAGAATGTGCACAACAGCAATTCTGTAAAACTGAAATGCAGCTACAGTATCTTTCAATTTGGAAGCAGTAGTCAGAATTGCAGAATTTGTAGCTATACACATTTTTATAGGTTTATAGTTATTTTGTGTTTTGTATAAACTGCCTGGTAATTCCACTGTAAGGAAAAGTTTGTACCAAACAAACTGACATTTTACAGAGTTCCAGCTTTTCCTTTCCCAGGGTGCATACCTCAGTTTGTTTTGGGAAATGACAAGCTGTAATGACGGTATGGGTACAGAAAAGATAATTCCAGTATTGGAAAGGTCAGATTTGAGTTGGTGCATACTCTATACAGGCATTAAAGGAATCCATATATGCTTGTGAAAAGGAGAGATGGCAAATCATCTGGATGGCAGCTACAGTTTGAAAGATGAACCTAAAGAAATGCACACAGACTTTTTTTGCCAGACTCTTACAGCAGAGAAGAAGCCTCCTCCCTCAAACCTTGCATTACCATAGATTAAATATAGTGTCTCGAAAAGATCCCCAAAATAAACAAAAAATAACCCTCTGTGTCTCAGTTTCCAGCTGGGAAAGGCACTGAAAGCCTTAAGTGTACTTGAGATGTGTGTCTGATTTGTGGTGTCCTTACCCCTGCATTTGGTGGAGCAGGTAAACACGATTCCACAAAATGTGACCCCCAAGGCTCTTGGAGCCAGAGGAGATAAGGTGTTTGCAGCTGAGCTGATGGGAATTGAGTTACACAAGCTGTTATTTTAACAGCACTCAGGAAGTTTGTTTAATGCCTGTGCTCTCTTTCAGAGCAGAGTATGAGATATTGTTGTGCAGCTTCTGATATTTGCACCTACTCTGGGAGCAAATATGGGAAACCCGCCCCCCCCACCATGTTTCAACTGCTTATTTTTCCCCCACTCCGTGCAGCCTTTTGAAGTGACAGCCTCTTCTATCTAATCCTGCTGAATTACCTTCCTACCTGCTTAGGATGTTAGGATGAGAGGCTGGTGGGCTGAAATGGAAAAAATTTAGGAATCTGAAAAAAATGTAAGGCCTGATAGTTTGGATTTGTGTGACAGGAAAAAAAACTGTGCAAACTGGGTTTTTATGCTTTGATACAACCCTTTTATTTCTTCCAAAGGAGAATAAGTTTGAAAAGAAAATATGTACCGCAGGACCCAGATCTAGGAATTCTCAAGAAAAAGACATCACTATGAGGACAAGATGTTTTGGTTTTACGTGAGGTCACCATACAGCCAACCTATAGTCAAGGAAGACCTATTAAGCAGATTTTAGTGTGTTCTTTAGTCTCAATGACATTTAATTATAAATGGCACTGAGAATTTGAGCCTCTTTTCCTCTCATTCTCCCTCATATTTCAAGGGTCCATGTTTATTTTCAGCTGGAAGAAGACACTTTTTGTGTCACATGAGCAAAATATAAAGTGAGCAACATTTGAAGTTTAACTTACCTCTCAAAAGCACAGCATTTAAGATACACTAACATCAAATGAAAACCAAAAGATTCACCAAATCTGGGAATGCCATAAGTAAAATAACTACAACTTGCCTCACATCCCTTACTTGCTCTTCCCTCAACTTAACTTCCCTTTATTAATGAAGACCTTTCTCAAGCCTTCCTTCTCCTGGACTTCTTTTGACTTGTGACAACTACACAGATGCTAAGAAATTTATTTCTAAATTCAGCTTTCCTACATAAATCATGATTTTTTCCTTTTTTTTCTCTTTACAGAAGCGAAATGCTGATAATGACTTGGTGAGTAAGGCTTGGTTTTACCAAGATTTTATAGTGATAAGAATATTCTTACTGTGTTCATAAAATGTTTCTGTGAGTCCAGTCTGAGAAAATGGATATTTCTGAGTGTGTGACAAGGGAAACAGCCCAGAGGTGGCTGCTTTAGGCAGCAGGACTAACTAGACAGTTTCTTTTCAAGCTCTGATGGAAGCTCCTGGACAAGGAAAGAGAATGAACAAATGATTTTTAATCTCATTGTGTTTGAATAAATACCTAAGTTGTTTTGAAGTCACCTCTGTATCTTTAACAGACTTTCATTCTATGTTGGCTTTGTTTTTACTTCTATGTTGCAGTTATTGCTAAGGAAGGCAAGAGACCTCATCTCTGAGGCTGATTCCACTTGGCACCTGGATTGCCCTTCAGCAATGCTTAAATGCTTTGATTGTTTGGGGACCTTCTTAATCAATCAGCAGAGATCAGACCCACCATAAAAACTCCAAGGTTCTTTCCAGCGCTGGTTTTGCTGCCAGAAGCAGACCTTGTTGTGGAGTTCCTAATGGGAACATCTGTTGTTACCCATGCTTTCACTTAGTGTCCAGAAACCTTATACCTGAACATTCAAAGAGAATAAGTATTGCCCTGCCCATTTCCTTGTTTAAAAAAGACTGAGGTCAGTTAGGAGGAAGCTGAAAATAACATAAAATGGAATTTGGAGGCATTTGGTCTATTTTAAAACAAGAGGATTACTTACATCCCTGCTCTAGGAGTCATCCACTCTGCTGATAACTACAGTCACTAATACAATGAGGCAGCAGTAACCAGCTGTGGTCTTTGAAGAACCATAAAAAGTCACTCTCTGAGTAGAGAAAAAACCTATTCTTCTAATGGCAGTATTTTGTTAAAGTCTATAGTTATAACCTGTGGAATAGCACCATCATGTCAGTGGAACTGATATCCAGGGAAACACAGCTGTGCTCCAGTTCTTATATTAGGTCTTTCTTCCGTTTTTGCTTTGGAGTGATCAATGTCCTGCTGTGGTTTCTTTTTAAAAATATGATCACAACTGATTAACATACACATGAGTGTAACAGCTAGTGCTCTTTTTGTCTTTTTTCATTTCTCAATCTACAGGTTGTCAATGGGATGGAAATCTATAGCATGAAAATTGATAGTAAAGTAACTTCCCGGTTTGCACACAATGTTATCACCAGTCGAGCTGTCAATCGTGGAAACGTGTCCAAAGAAGTCTTCTTTGATGTTGAACTCCCTAAGACAGCCTTCATTACCAACTTCAGCATGTGTGTAATCTTTAAAATATTGTTAAAGAAGACTAAAAATCTGTGCTAATTCAGCTGGGAGAAACGGAACCCAAATGTTCATTTTTACTTTGCCATTTGAATAGATTTCTAAATACCTCCTGGGTAATTTTCTGGTACTATTAAGTTAACATGCAAGATATGTGGAGAAAGGCAAACATTGGTACATCTGTAGAAATGATGACTAATTTTCAATTATTTCTATTCATCATCATGAATAGAAGGGAACCTTAGGGAATGGGGGACCTTTCCTGCAGATTCATCCACCTTTTCAGAAATTACACTTACTTACTCTGGTATTATCAAACCAGGAAAGTTCCATTACTTAGTTTCTCTGATGGCATTATAGCTTAATTTATCTCTTCATTTAAAAATCATATTTGAATGAAAGGCAGAAAGTAGAATTATTCCTTTACATTCATACCTTTAGTTGCAATCATGTGCAGTTCTCCACCATGATGAGGTTTGATTCAGTTAAGCTCATCCATCTCTGCTAATCACACGGCGCCTGCTTTATCTCCAGTGAAGAGGAGCAGTAGCTTTAGGGGACAAGCACTCATAATGCATTTTAGAATATTTTTGATAGAATGAGGTGATGAGAAATGGCTGCTTAGTCCTCTAAGGAGTTCAAGGATGAAATGTTCCTCTGTAGATGATGACATCTGGACAGGTGAGTCACATCCAGAGAGTTGGTTTGCCATTAGATAAGATGAAATGAGATGGTGAAGCTGTTGAAGTATAGGAATATGGCAGGTGTAAGTTGTGTTGCTGTAGCCTAGTTTTGATCTAATTCAAAGTAAAAATTGGTTTAGATTCTTTTATGATACTGAGTGCAGAGCTCTTCATTCCAGCTAAATTCTCTGAGGAGCCTGGCTTCTGTGAAAGGGCCCAAATCTTGGCAATAGCAGGTCTCTGAAAGAGGTTATTAGCAAACAAATCAATTAAGGGAGAATTCCTGTAGTAAGCTTCAACTGAATTAGGACTTTTTCATCTGCAGGACAATTGATGGTGTCACCTATCCTGGAATTATAAAGGAAAAAGAAGCTGCAAAAAAGCAATATGAGAAGGCTGTTTCAAAAGGACAGACTGCTGGTCTTGTCAAGTAAGGATCATGTCTTGTGTGGCTTCCACACCATCACTCCATAGCAGACTGTGAGATTGGAAATGCTGTGTTCTGGCACTTTGCTGACATTAAGGGACAAAAGAACAATCATTAAGTCATAGTTATTGTAGCACAAATCGTAAAAATGAAATACAGCCTCTGACTGCACAGGCACTGTCTGCAACTATGGAAAGGCTGTTCCTGCATCTTTCACTGGCATTGTGTGACCTATTCCTGGGATTAAGCTCAGTGGGAAACTTGAATAAATTCTACAGGTTGAGTATGATTTTGAGTATTGATTGATGATTTTTAGCAATATATCAAAATTCCCATCTTTGTTTTGCATCTTTTTGAAAATCATATGCCACCAACAATAAATATTGTGAAAGAGGATAAAGATCTTTTTCCTACCCACTTAAATACAGAGCTTCAGGAAGAAAAACAGAAAAATTCACTGTCTCAGTCAACATTAAAGCAGCCAGTACAGTCACTTTTGAGCTCACATATGAGGAACTGCTGAAGCGACAGTTTGGAAAATATGAAATGTTCATCAAAGTAAAACCAAAGCAGCTTGTCAAAGATTTTGAGGTAAATGGCAAACTGATCAAATTTGACTGTAATTTAAGAGATGATGGAATTCTGCATATCTGTTGAAAGTGGAGTACCATGGTCATTCCCACTGGTTCACAAGTGGGCTAAAGGCCATGATAACATTTCTCATGAGTCCCATGGGCAGCACTCACCAGTATGCTTTAATGCAGGCTTTTACTTGTAAACCTGACAAATTTGCTTATCTACTGAGCATTCCAAAAGAAATCTTGTATGAAAACCTGAAAAAGCTAATACAATGCCTTGGAGCAATTGTATATACCTTTATAGCATAAACTTCAGCTTTCTCACACCAGTGTGAAACAACACCATCTTTACATCACAGTGATGCATATGTCACATTCTGGAATACTGCAGCTTTTTGTGCCTATCTGCCTTGATAGGATACCACTATCTAGCTTTCCAACAAATATTTCTTTTAAAGTTTACTTATTCCTAGGTTTGTTTTTAACTTCTGTGTTTGAAAAGGCCTCTCTAGCTGAAGATGTGTCCACACAAGTGTAGATTTGGACTGTCATTATGAATTACAAAATTAAATTTCTTTATTTTTATGAAAACCCCTCTTTCACATCTGTAGCTGCTGATCCTCCTGTAAATGGCTGAGTTGTATTGTGGTTTAATCAATGACAGTAAATTTTCAATTAATATTTCAGATTGAAGTAGATATCTTTGAGCCCCAGGGTATCACTGAGCTGGAAGCAGAAGGAACATTCATCACCAATGAGCTACAAAATACCATTAAAAAAACTTTTTCAGGAAAAAAGGTACATTGATTACTGCATTCCATGATTTACTTATTATGGTTATAATTCTGAAACAATAATTTCAGTGCTAGCAATGGCAGCGAGAGGAAACCTGGATACCAGTAAGATTATCTCTTACAGAAAAACTGAATTACTAACAAGTAGTTTTCCCTTGTATGGGGGTGGTAGAATTTCTAAAACATACAACAGCTTTATCAAAGGTGTTGTTTAGAGTGAAGAGCTGACCCAAGGCAAATGGGGAAGTAAGCATATGGAGAAAGCCCTGGATAGCAGCCTTCATGTGTCAGTTACCACCAAAAAATTCTATATACATATAGATAAATACAATCTAGTAGCTAACCCAATAAAACAGGTTATTCTTATGTCTGTAAAAATAAATATACCGGCTTTAAAAAAATGCAGATATGTTCTGTAGAAGATTTTCAGCTATTAAGGCTCAGATCTAAGGAAGGGTTTTCTTTTCAGGGCCACATCTCTTTCAAGCCAACCCTTGATCAGCAGCGAACCTGTGCAAATTGCTCACAGTCTCTCTTGGATGGGGATTTTACTGTAAGATATGATGTGAAGAGAACAACTCCAGATAATTTGCAGGTAAGTCTAACAACTTGAAATTCTGAAGTTTAACTTGCACAGTAAAGGTCAGGGAGCAGCAAGGGCCAGCTTTTTCCTAGGGAACAGGCAGCTGAGTGTGAGCAGGAGTTGGTCTTTGGGGTGGGATCCAAAACAATGGAGTCCATGGATATAGCTGGAGACAGGTATAGCTGTGACACAGCTGGAGACAGATATTCTGACACTGTAGCTCAGGCAGGGACTAAAGGCCCAGTCTCGCACTTAAATGACACTTCTGGGCCCATGGACAGAGGTGAGACTGGTCAGGGCTATTAAAACTTTTTAGGCCACTCAGAGGCTAGATAGTCAATGACAGTAATATCTCCTTTATCTGTTTTACCTTTATAAGGTACCAAACTTTTTGGTGGTGGTGTGGGTTTTTTTTAACATTTTCTTTTTCAGATTGTCAATGGCTACTTTGTACACTTCTTTGCACCAACAAATCTTCCGAAGTTGTCCAAGAATATTATTTTTGTATTGGATACTAGTGGCTCAATGTATGGAAGAGAAATTGAACAAGTAAGTTATTACATGAGTAGAGAGTTCCAGAGAAAGAGCTGGAACAAAGTGCTGGGAGGGAGATGGTGCTGGAAGGGACACGATGCCTTATGGTGCACACGTGCTGCTCAAGCTGTACAAAGTGGCTCGATGGTGTGACCTCTCTAATGCCCACGTCAGATGTACTGGTTTGCAGTGTTATTGTAGAACAAAAATCTATACATTTAGCCTATATTTACTTTAAAATGTCATTAGTTCAAAACTCTAAATATCAACATTTCCAGAGAGTGCTGTCATACATAACAGTTCCAAAATAAGCTGTGCATACAGATTATGTGCATTTTCTCTGTTCATTCTGTATCTGGGAAGCAGCAGCTCTTTTCAGAGTTATGATTGAGCTAATGTTCAGAATTTTCAGGTTTTGGTGCTGCATCAAAATATCCAGGCATGCTTGTTTATAAGCTTCTCCGCTAACCTGTAGCTACCCATTTGCCATGCCAGCTTATCTCAGTGTAAGCAAACAACCATGACGGGAAACCTGATTTTCATCTCAGCTACAAAGATTTACCAGATGTTATTACAGCTGACTTCCCTAGAGTTACTCTGAAATTGACACAGGGACTGGCAAGAACAGAACAAGCTCAGAATTTTTGCAATATATACCGTGTAGGAGTAAAAAATAGCCCAATGCTCAGAGATTAATGATGTAAAATCTGTAAGCACGTATTCTGTTAAATGTTGAATTGTGTATTTAAATCTCTTTGGCTTATAGACAAAAGAAGCACTGCTAAAAATCCTAGATGACATTAAAGAAGATGACTTCTTCAATTTCATATTATTTGATAGTGAAATATCTACCTGGAAAGAAACATTAATCAAGGCCACTCCTGAGAATTTGGATGAAGCGAGAAAGTTTGTTCGGCACATTTCTACTCAAGGCAGTAAGTACTTGACTGGCCTTGCCAATAGGTCATTGTGTAAGTTAATTTATTGATTGATTCTGTGAACACAATGCTACAGTTTCTTGGGGTTTCAGATTGCTGATGAGGCACTCCTGAAGTTCAATTTTACTCAGAAAATGACGTCTATTTCTCTTTATGTTTCCAAAGTCCAGGTACTTTTCTATCTAGATATTCCCCTGCTTGTAAATCCAAATCTTTCATTTTATTACTGTAATGAAATCTCTTCAGACTCTCTCTTTCAGTGAAAAATGGACCTTTATTTGGAAAAATGGACCTTTAGCCTTTGCTGAACCCAAATTTCTATGTCTACCTCATAGTGACAAATTTACATGGTGGTTTGATGAGAGGAATTAATATTCTGAATGCTGCTCACGAAGAAAACCTTGTGCCCAAGAGAAGCGCTTCTATAATTATCATGTTAACAGATGGCCAACCAAATGTAGGTAAGTTTGTGCTGGATGGAATAATATAGATAGTTCATTAACTAAAAAAAAATGCTAGTTAAAAATGGCCTTCATCTTTGACTTCTGGATATTTTCATGATTTGAATGCTACTATACCAGCATCATAGTACTAAATCAAGCTTTTGGTAATGTCTCCTATGAAATCGGAACATGCCAAGTCACATTTGATTTTGTGATCATTTTATCTATTTTGAAAACAACTCAAACATTTCCTGGTTTGATGCAGGTGTATCAAATACTCAGGAGATTGAGAAAGCAGTGAAGAAGGCCATTAATGGCAGATACCCCTTATACAATCTTGGCTTTGGCAGTGGTGTTGACTACGGCTTCTTGGAGAGGATGGCACTGGAGAATAAAGGATTGGCCCGTCGGATTTATCCTGACTCTGATGCAGATTTGCAGCTTCAGGTGAAGTCATTACCATGTACATGTGATCAGAGATATATTAGGTCAGATAACTATTCATGTTCTTATTTTCAAATAATCAGAATCCCAGTGTGTAATCTGATACTGAGATACACCAGAGTCTGCTATCATCAGAGTATTAAAATCATAGAATAGTTTGAGTTGGAAGGGACCTTTAGATGCATTTAATTTTCCCCTTCCCTTATATAAGCAGAAAGTGCAGGGACAGTAAAAGGGAGATACTGTGGGCTATGGCAGGGAGTTTAAAACTTGGCATAGGGTGACACAAGTGTTACGGTTCTGAAGGACACTCTGGCGGAGTTGCTGCATTCTATCTCCTACACCTCACAGATCAAGTGGTTAATGTCATGTCAGCAAACAAGAAGGGTAACAGATCATGAAGTTCTAAGTATTCTTTCTTTAGAAACTTACTGCAAGCAGGTGTATCTTACCACACTCCTGAGGCATTTTAGAGTTGTATAAGACATGGAAACTGGTATAGACCATACAGGGTTGTCTTTTTTTACTTCTCGTGTTCCAATAGCAGCCATTCGAAGAATTCACCAAAGAATTAGATATTCTATTTCAGTGCATGCTCTGATAAAATCAAATACCCAGTCTCCTTTGATTATGTTGTCATGTCAGTTTCTGCAGAGAAGAGGTGTAGAAAATTATCTCTATCAGAGGGTGGCTTGGTATCCCTCTTGATTTATATTGATGGAACCATCATCCACAGCACATTGTTCTCAAATATTTTTCCTCTCTTTCAGCAAAACTGAAGAGTTTGTATGTCCTTTCTCATTTCCATTATTTGTAGATTTCTAGGCCTTGCACTCTGAGATTTAACTAAATATCTAAACATTTCTTATAAAATACACTTCTAGTTTTCATTGCTGAAATAGGAGGATGTTTCTGGTTACAGATCTACCCATGAATTAAAGAAAGAATGACAGTTAAATGTTTTCTTTTTTTTTTTTTTTCAATCCTACAGGGGTTTTATGATGAAGTGTCAAATCCCATGCTCATAGATGTGGAGTTAAACTACCCAGAAAATGAAATATCAGACCTAACTACTAACAGCTTTAAGCATTTCTATGATGGGTCTGAGATTGTGGTGGCTGGGCGCTTTGTAGACAGCAACCAAAACCATTTGGCTGTAGATGTAAGAGGTGAAGGTGTAAGTATGGATTTCTTTAACTGATGTAAGCTACACAAAATCTCTGAGTGCTTCTTTTGCCTCCATTGTGATAAACAAAAATGCCATGTGAATGTGGAAAACTGGGTTATGGTCTGTAGTGTACACCTCTAAAATTCCCAGAAACAATAGGACAAAATTCCTCATACAACACTGGTAATTTTCTGGTGTAGAGCCAGACTGGTTTTCAATTTCATAAGACTTTCAGGTGTGAAGGTCTTAATTTTGGGGAAGTTCTGCCAGTCCCTGGCTACTTGTGATATAGAGAACATTCTCACTCCCAACAGGCTCACGACGCCCTGTCGTACACTACACAGCAAGGTGCTGAGCAAACAGCTCAGGCTTTCCAAGAACAACAATACATATTTGGAGAGTACATTGAAAGGCTCTGGGCTTATCTTACCATTGAACAACTCTTGGAAAAACGGTAATTATACCTGGAATAATACCTTACCTCTGAACCCCTTACACCCTCTGACTCCTGCAGTTTCTGGAATGTGAAGCTGACATTCACATCCCACTGAGGTGCTGATGGGAAAGCGTAAAAATCAGTGAGGGAAATCCACCAACCTCTCCTCCTCCCTAGCCTTAGTATTCCTGTTTCAGGTTGCAAATGAAACAATTTTAAATTATTGCAAGTATAAAGCACAGTTTTGCCTTTCTCTTGGACAGCCAGTAGATTCAGAAGTGCTCTTAGACTGTAATAGTTATATCTTATTGATAAATTACCTGCAGAGAAATGACTTTACTTTAAAATATTTAATCTGAAGTGTGGTGAGTGATTCAGCAATCACTAATGCTGGAAGTCTCTTCTTGTATTCAGCATTACAGCTACAGGAGAAGAAAAGGAAAACCTTACAGCTCAAGCCCTGGCTCTCTCACTAATGTACAAGTTTGTAACACCACTGACATCTATGGTGGTAACAAAGCCAGAAGAAAATGACAACGAAGAGGGGATTGCTGATAAACCCACTGCAGGTATAGACATCTTCATAATTGTACTGTATTTGAGAAGTCAAGAGTTCCTTTGATGTTCCCCTAAAGAAAGGCTTTCACAGTTTTAAATATGTATCTGCAAAATCTACTTTCCAAGCCTGGCATGTGTGTGGTTTATGCAAAATTACTTCTCATTGAAAAGCTCATTTTCATCAAACCATACTTCATTACTAAATCATATGAGCAAAGTACTATAAATTTAAAATAAATGTATTTTAAACTAAATAGAAAAACTATTACAGAAAAAGACCCTGAAAACCAAGAAGCATTTCTAATCTAATAAGCCAGCTATATTCAGATGACTTACCATAACTTTATTTTTCTACATACTTCAGCCTAGGGATAGATGTAGTAACCTCTTTCCACATGAAAAGGGAAAATTTGCGTGAGCTCTTCCTCAGGCAGGATGTATCAGGTTGTAAAAAGATTGAGATTACTTATATAAAACACAATAGTCATTTATATATTGCAGAAAGAGAAGCAATTATATTGAAAGCACACAATTTGTTTTCAGCTCCTCTGATACTTTAGCTAATTATGAAGTCCTTGCTCAGTGAAACGTTCTTCTTTCCTACAGATCAGCCTCTCTGTTTAACCCTCGTGTAACAAATATTCTGTTCCTCTCTGCTCTTTGGCCAAGCAAGGCAGTGCTCTCTGCTCAGTGTGCCCCCAGCCATCCTAACTTCATCTCCATGTATTTTTTGAGCCACCCTCATCCCACAGGTCTGACAGAGGCTTTCCTGTCTCTTCTATCAGCATTCTTTATTTTTTTTCTCCAACTTTTGTTTAGAGCCCCTGAAAGTTCCTTGGAGGCTCTGTGTGGGCTCTCTGCTGCCTTCTAGATGAAAAACTTTCTAATCTCCTGATTTTGGCATAGCAACTTGAAGCATTTTAGTGTAGCAGAGATACTGTAGATTGGTGAGGTTTTTTTCAGCTGCAGTAAGTCCTGAAACCAGTGCCCTTCAACTCTGAATAATTCTTCAGGAATTCTGCTGATAAATTTTTGCATTATTTTTCATGACTCTCATAATGGAATACAGACATAAAACCCCTTAATGATTAATTAAACATTCAAGTCACTATACAGCATAATGACTAAAGTTTGCAGCTGGCCTCCATAAGATGGAAACCCCCAAACATCTGACAGAAGTGGCATCCATTCAGTCATCTTCAGTTCTTTGCTTTCCCTTTACAGGTATCTGTAGTATAAAAGTTTTTTTCTGATCCTCTTTCCAAGGAAATCCTCTCTGTATATAGATAGTATAGAGCAGTAATAGGAGAAAATACTCAAAGCATTGCCCCTGTGTAAGAAAAAAAAGCAATTTTACTCACCCTGAAGTCTCAATTCACAAATCAATGTGCTGAATCATCCAGTCAGTATTAATAGAATCATCCAAATGCCTGGAAAACCACAAAATAGTAAAACAAGTAAAGAGCATTTTGCAATATAGGTATGGCACAACAATAAAACAGTTCCAAATAGAGCTCTTGTCGCATACATAATAAATTGCAGTTCTGCTGCCCCACGTAACAGCTTTTTACTTTCAGTACATTTCTGTTTGATCTACAAATACTGAATTGTATCACTGGGAAGAAATGGCATTACAAAATACTAAAGATAGCTGGTTGACTTTTCAAATAGTTTTAATTCTTTTACAATGTTTTATTAGGGTCAGAATCCTTCCTGTTTAATTGTATAACTGAAACTGTAAATTTCTCTTTTTCTTCCTTTTACTTCTTACCTGCCCATGGTAACAGCTGAAGGTATGTACATTTCTTATTAAATTTACTTAATATTTTTAATAGAGGTGTATTTTCTGCATTACTTATTTGATCTAGGATGCAATATTTTCATAAAGTTCATGGGGAATTAATCAAGATCATGTTATGAATAGATATACATCTTTTCAGATGGATAAGTTTGTAAATAGTGGTTTCAGTTCAGTTCCTGTCTCTGATGATTGCACCATCCCACCACCATAGAATTCAGGCCCAGTACAAGTAAGCTGCTCTCCAGGGCTGCCACCGGGGACTTCCAGGTACCCCTGTGTAGCAATCTCATACAAAGGTGTCTTCATTCATGCCATGATTGCCACTTCTAAAGCACAGAGCCCTGTCTTCAGACACCCTGACAGAATTTCAGAATAAAAAGAGCAGAAGAGTAGAAAAATGTGGAACCAGGTGGGCAAGTCTTCCTTCCCGTAAGTACAGTTTAGAACAAGGTGGCACAGAGGGATCAGAGAACAGCAGGATGTCCCAGTCCCAGAGAGAGCAAAGCCCATGCTCTCGGGGAAGTAACGTCTGTGCTGGAAAGCACCGTGTGCTTTCAGCCCCTTCAAGACTGTTGCTTTGTAGCACTATTAAATAAAGTGTGTTGACTAATTTTTTTACTTTGTAATATTTAGAAATTTACACATAATTACAAGATTTTTGGGTTGGTTTTGGAAGGAGGAAAGAATGAAGTGGGTGAGATCGGGTTTTGTTCTTTGTAGCCTCTAAAATAACATTTTGTTTCATTCAAGCAGGGATGTTCACAGGTCCTTTGCTGGGTAAGTAATTTAATTTACTTTTTTTCTGAACGGAGTAGGACCTGTCAAGTGAAATTACCAGAGGCAGAGATGCCTTTTCTGGCAATACAACTGGACTTTAACAAATACTACCAAATTCTGCTCCCTGCTGAAAAGACACAATGATTGATCAATATGAGGTAACAAAGTTTCACCTAAATAGTTTATAAGGAGTAAATACCTGTTCAAAAAACCACCATTTTTTCCTGAAAGCTGTTTCCCAAGAACAGAGGATGGACTTCACTTTGCAATTCCTTTGGAATTATATAAAGCAAGGGAATGTGATTGTCAGCATCTCTGGCTAAATTAACGTGTTCAGTCGCTAGTGCCAAAAGAATCTGTTTTATTCAAGAGACAGCAGCTGATTACCAAATTGCTGGCTGGGCAATCCTGGACATGGGAGAGTTAGATTTATGCTTTTGCTCTGGAGATTAGTGCCAGTCTCTGTCTCTGTCTAGTTTTTTTCAAGTCTTCACTGAAAAGACTTAAATTCATTCTGGAAAAAACAAAACAAACAAACAAACAAACAAACTCAACAAACTAAACAAAAAAACAAATGAACAAAAAAAAAACCCAACCAAAAAAAAGCCCAAATGTCAAAAAGTCAGACGTTTTCAATGGATGATGTTGCATTTCCTTGCTGATAGCTTAATCCTCAAGTCTGAAATATTTGTATCCTACAGATAGATTGCTTGGGCTATATGGAAACCCTCAGAGCAATTTAGACTACAAGTGAAGTCTGCTTCTATCCTGAAGCTTTTTTTGATTCTAAAGCAGCACACAAAGTGTCATTCCATAGATTACATGCTTTAAAAACTAGGATGCAATTACTGATTTACCTAGCATATTAACTCCCTGACATCTTATATGGGCCATGCAAATTTCCATGTTGGTGTGTTTTTTTCTAACAGCTTTCTTTCCTTCTGCAGCTTCACCACTATATCACACACATGCATCACAACCCACATGGTATACGAGTGGTGAGTAGCTGGAGTAGTGTCTGTCTAGGAGAACAGAAGAGGGTATTTAAGGCTAAATTACAAATTCTTATTAATATTTTCAATATTTCCCTTCCATAAAAGCAGCCATTTTTTAATTTTTAAGGGGCAAGTATTTTAATTTACTTTTTAAACATCTCTCAATGTCTTCTAAAGATCAAGTAATTGAAATTATATGTGGTCATTTTCTCAGTCCTCGTTCCCATCAGCAGTTTTTGTATTGATAACTGCCTGTTTTCTATTAAATAATTTGTATTTAGTTATTAAATTTAAATATTAAGCAATATTAAATGCTCATGTGGAGCTCTGACTCTGTGTATCACTATACAGACACCAGTGATTTGCCTTTACAGTTGATGGAGATCCACACTTCATTATATCAGTGCCACAAAAAAAAGATGCCATTTGTTTCAATATCAATGAAAACCCTGGCATGATCTTAAATTTAATAAATGACCCAGTTACAGGTGAGTTTTTAACTTTTTTTTAAATACAGGATAATTCTAACAAAATGTTTTTGAAGACTATTTCTTTCTTTATAATGCATAAGCTTTTTTTTCCCAGCAAAGTTAGCAGGAGGTCCTGTAGCTATGATAGCAGACCATTACCATGACTGCTTTTATTTCTTGTAGCAAAATGAACTTTTAAACTTACTTTAAAAACCACTGTGAGGGTTGGGAGTGCTAATTTGTCTCAATGAGTTGTAGTAGAAGCAATAAAATAATCTTTAGGTCACCAGTTTGTGGAATATCTGGTAAAGAGAGACTAATGTCACTCAGACTCTGTACCCATCACAAACTCTCTGTGCTTTGGGAAAAACTGATTTTTTCACAACAAAATGATTGTTTGCTCTGTGGAAATTTGCAGAACAACCCCCAGAACTTTATTTTGCTTTGGTACAAACATTCACAAGTAATTCTGATCTATTTTTCAACTCATATTTAATTTCTTAAGTTATTGTTAAATTTTCAAGATACTCCTTGATATCAGTTGATCAGGTTCTGTCTATAAAACAATACTTGTTTCATTTCTGTATTAGGCATCACAGTCAATGGAGAACTTATTGGTGATAAGAGAGCAAATAGTGATGCAAAGATCCAAAACTCATATTTTGGAAAACTTGGTATTGCAAATAAGCACCTGGATGTAAAGCTGACAGTAACTCCTGAGACCATCACAATTCAGAATGGTGATGAAAAAACAGGTTTCACCTGGCTGGACTCAGTCACATTGCAACAAGCAGGGTAAGATTTACAGAAAGGGTATCAGGCTTAAATATTCTTAAAATATTTTTAAATGTTGATCAATAATATACTTCCAAGATTTGTGTGTGAATCTACAAAAGCAATTGATTCAAGCCCTGCTGGATTCTGCTCTCTGCTTTGTTGTGTAACTGCTGAATTATTCACTAATTCCTCTGCTTGAAATAAGTAAATGGAGACTTTTCCCTGGTCTTCTATTGCTATGACTAAGGTAAAACTGGATCTGGTATTGTGCTTTATGTAGCAGTGTCTTGCAAATACTTAAGGAGTAACTTCAGACATTGTGTGTAATCTTTCAAAGGCATAATAGTATTCCAAAAACAAATCTCCATTTTAAAAATTGAACTTGTGGCAGTTACAGAATTAGTATATTTTTTCTTCTCTGCAAGAAAAAATACCTTGTCTGCAGGTATATTTCTCATGGGATCTATTACAGAATCATTTATACCTGTGCAAAGGGTTTATAGAAGGAACAGGCAACATCTTCTCTTCCTCCTCCTTTACATTTCATTGTGTAGAATAAAATTCCTGCCTTCTCAAGGCCTGGCAGTGCAGCAGAAAGAGCAAACTGTTGTTCATACACATGATTTTTTTATTGTGATAAACACATGGATGATATCACTGACACAATGAGAAGCAAATTGTCTCTATCCTAGCACTAAAATAGGCAGTTTGGGAGTTGACTTCTCTGAAAAACTAAAGGAAAAAGTGTCTTGTAGCATCGAAGCATGGTTTTATCAATAGAATTTGTATCACTGGGTATCAGGTGCTGTATCTACGTATCACCAACCTATCTGTAGCTAATTACACTGTTAAAGGACAAGTTTTGCTAAAAACATCTTACTGAAAAGTTTAAAGGCCAGGTAGCCTTTTCCAGTGTAATTTATATGATTCTGTGACTGTCTGTGAACACAGGGGAGACTCCATGGACCAAACCAGGCAGCAAACCCTCTCTTAAAAAACACTGAGCAGTTTATAAACCTGCATTTTTTTTTTTTTCTTCTCACATTTCTTTCTGTTGCTGTTAACTCTGGTAAACACAATGTTCTAAGTCATGTTTTTCTTTTTTCCTCAGTTTAACTTTGATAATTAACAGAAAAAAAAATCTGGTGCTCTCAATGGGCAGTGGTGCCTCATTTGTTGTTGTTTTGCACCAAGTATGGAAGAAACATCCTCTCCACCAAGACTTCCTGGGACTATATACATTGAAAAGTGAAAAACTGTCTGAACAAACCCATGGATTATTAGGTATGGCTTTGTTTAGTGTTTCCCTGCTGGTCTTTCCTTATGAGGCTACATAATTTATAGACAGAATATTGTACTTGTGAGAATAATCCCACCCAGAAATTTCAGAGAACAACACATGGATTATTTGATTTTTAAAAAGCTGAAGGCTTGGAAAATATGTAATAAATTCAACAGAATAGACAACACACCAAGTGAAGATACCTTGAAGGATATCTAGAAAAGGCTGTAATTGTTCTGTGCAGTCAGAAGCTGGAACTTACATCCAGATGATGTGGATACAATTCTGGGTTATAAACAGAAAATAATACCAATAATACCTCAGGCATATGTTCAGCCTTACCTGAAACTTGGTGTTTGCTTATCCAATCAAAACTCTGAAGGGACATGGAAACCAGCACAGGAATGTAGAAATTCTGGGATTTCTGTTTGGTTTGCTTCTGTTTTAATGCCTGAAATGGTAATTTTAGCTTCTCTTTTTAGGACAGTTTTTCCAGCCCATTGACTTCACCATACTTGAAATTCATCCTGGGTCTGATCCCAAGAAACCAGATGCCACAATGATTGTTAAAAACAATGAACTGACAGTAACAAGGTACAAAATAATGAAGTCCTTAGCAAAGACTTAGACAAGATTCCTTGTCCAGGTGCAGTTCATACCTCAGTACTCCCATGACTGTGTTTTCCCTTTCAGGGGCTGGCAGAAGGATTACAGAAGAGATCCTAAACACGGGGTTGATATTCCTTGCTGGTTTGTCCATGACAACGGAGCTGGGCTGATAGACGGTGTTCACACAGATTACATTGTTTCCAGTCTCTTTTAAGCAACTACAACTTCCTCCAAATGCACAGGCAGACATTATTTGTCTGAAAGAACAGTATTTTCAACATGTAAGAACTGTTCAAAGCATATAAGCATACCATGTTTAGCAAGGACAAGGTATGATGGATTCTCATAGAGAGTTTTACTGTGTATTTGATCCAATCTGAAGTGCAAAATCATCCTCTGAAGTGTCCTCCTAACTAGGTTTAAAATTCTGACTTAAAGTGTTACTTTGTAAAACATAACAGAAACCCTCTATCCAATTTTTAATCAATAATTGAGTGTCAGGAGTGATTAAATAAAAGTATCAGTACTCAGTGCCTGGTTCTGTTATTTTGACAGCTCAATGTTCTCATACCAGTTTCATAAAGCCCAGGGTGCCAGATGCATTTTGAAATTGAGCATAAGAGGACATCTGACAGCCCAGCCCAGATTTTGGGATAATCCTGTGGTACTCGGAACCACCTGACCTCTTGACTGCACAGTGCTGAGGGCTGCTGCCAGCACAGGAGGGGGCTGTTGGCAGGACTTCTGTATTTTAGCATTTTAAAATACAGGACTTCTGTATTTTAGCATTTTCATTTGAACCTAACTTTTGAATGTCTGAATCTTTATAAATTCATGAAACACCAAGGTTGCAAGCAGCACTCACATTTGAGTAATGATAGCTCTTTTGGACTGTATGTTTCTTGAGGAAGATCCTTCCTTCTGTTCCCATGAAAGAATTTATGGACATGTTCAGGGCAAGTGCCCCATTTATTTATATATTCATTTTTTACTACAAGAAATTGTAAGCTCTTACTTCTAAAGCAAAAACCCACCCAACCAAAAACATGTTCTCTCCCTCCCGTATTTCTTATTTACTTCAAGATTTCTTTTAGTCAAGTCAGGTACAAAAAGGTAGTTGTGGTCTCCCATGGCAAAGCAGAAAATTCCCCAACAGTATTAGGACAAAGAAAGTCATTGTCTGGAAAACTAGAATGCAGAACACAGAGAAAAGAGGAGAGTAGTGAGAGAAACAGATGATAGAAAATGTGATAGGTTAAATGGAAAGAACAAGGGTAGAGGTGAACAAAAATGCAACAGAAAAATCAAAGAGGAAAAAGAACTGAGGAAAGATATACTTACTCCTAAATTTATGGGAGATACAGGCTTTTTTGAGGAGCAAAATCCTTCACTTAAAGCAGCAGGTTTGTAAAAGAAAAAAAAAGCAAACGTGAGGGGAGAGGGTGTCACAGTGACTGCAGATCTTTGCCTGCTAAATCCAGACAGAAATGGTGAAAGAAAACAGTAATTTCTACAGAAGGTAATAAGTGACTGAAAACCGAGGAAGGCAGGGAGAGAGGAACAGGAAGGAGTGAGAGAAGACCAGAGCATTGAAACTAGTAAGTTTAAGTTTTCATGGTTCTGATTTTTTATTGTAAGAGCATTAATTAGATGGAATAGAATGAAATAAAGAATTAATCTATTTTGGACCCTGAGACAGGAGTTGTGGCACTGTCCATGGGGGCTGGTTGTGTCCTCACTTGCTCCATTAACGCCATAAAGCAGAGCAGTGCACAGCAGACCTTGACCTACCTGGCTGGCAGAGTTTGGGCGCAAGGCAATCCTGGGCCAGCCAGAACTTTCCTGTTTGATTTTTTGGGATGATGCAAATCTCTGGAGCTTGTCTATGACTGAATTGGGAGCCAAAAGTGCTCTGGTCTCCTTTGGCATGGTTCCTGTTCAATAAGCACTTGGAGATTCCTGCAAGGCAGGAGGTAACAGCAAAGGTAGCTAAAGGTAACAGAGGGCAGAGAGAAGCAGCAGACAGGTGCTCACAGTTAGATAAAACATTTACTCCTCCTGCTGATGGCTACAGTGCTGGTTAAAAGAGAAGTGTGGGGCCATATCCTGTGAGATATGTACAGATCTGTTACATATACACTGACATTATTTTGTATTGGAATTAGAAATTACAAAATGCCAAATATTCCTTACTGCGTCTGCCTTCAGCTTCTGAGCAAGGGTAGGGAACATAGGAAATCAGAAGCCCACCAGAACTCCCTTTGGGGCTTGGAAAGCACAGGAGGGGAGTGACTAAACAACAAATTAAGACACAATTCAAGTGAAGAGTGGAATGGCACCTACTTACAGAATGGAAAGCACATGTGCAGAGGGCAAGCAGCACTACATGGATTTGGGAGCTGCAGCAGCCAGGCACACCAGCGACTTCAGGCTGCTGCAGAAAGCACAGAAATCTCTGTCAGCACAACTTGTCTATTCAAAGTCAGATAAAATATTTGAACAGTGTGAGGAGTTTCTATCGTACTTTAATAAATTCCCTGGCCCAGACCTGCTTTGCAGGAAGGGAGGACTGCATTAGCAGGGCAACAGCTGCCTGGGAAAGCTCAGGCACTGCAGTTTGTGTGCAGCTCTCAAGCATGTCCTGCACCTGCTTGAGCCTCACTTAAAGCAGAGGGTCCCAGGTGAAAGTTGCCCCAGCCATGAGCCACTGCTCCCTGCTCAGTGCTGTTTCTATCCCTGCTGCTGCCAGCAGGGCAGGAGGTGACACACAGACGCCCTACGACTGGAAGCAGGGAATATTTCATTTGCAGCAAGTCTGCTGATATAACCCTGGATCAACAGCTTGTGATTCAGATCCCAAGTTCATCTATAATGGAAACAATCAGATTGGGAAGCCTGTTTTTGATGCAGTGAAGTGAGCAATCTGGTGCTTCCAGTTTCCAAATTATACATTGTTTGTCATGTAATTTGTGCAGCAAAATCAGTACCTTGAAAGTACAAGCAATTCACCCAAACATATCTTGGCATCATGTCTGCACAGTTCTTTTAAAAAAGAGGCTTCTAATTACACAGTTTGTTTTAGCTTATTGACTTTGGCAAGAAATTATTTCTCTTTTAGTTCATTGCTTTAAAATAAAAAGGTTTTTCCAGTTATATATTATTGGCAGGATAGAAAGAAACTTCTGTTAAACTGCCTACAACGCTGGCATATTTACGAGTTCAAAGATACAAAGGAACTGAAATTCTAAAACAAAATCATTTTGGAATTAAAACTTACAAAAAGCAGAAGACTGAAACTACAACTTGGATTTCATGGGCAGAGGCTTCTGTGTGTGAGTTTACTCTGCAGTGTTACCTCCGTGCACAGCAGGTTGGGTTTGAGATGTTCATTATTTGTAAAACATCTTCCAATGTTTGCAAAATGTATGAAATGGTGCCAAAAAAAGCTACTAACTTTTGGGGTTGAAATGCTGTGTTTTGCAACCAGAGGTTTTGCAACCAGCCAATGGCTGTTCTGCAGATGTTTCCAAAAGGGAGCCTCAGAGACTTTTGCAAGAATGAACCAGACCACAGGTGGTGTGGTTTGCACCCCACAGCCCCATTCACTGCTGATTTCATGAGCTTTGGATGGTCTGACAGAACAACCTCCAAGAGAACCCTGATACAGCAGTAAAATAGAAAATGAGAGACATGGTAAACTAATACTGCCTCAAACTTCATGGTGTTTGCACAAAACACGTGGCTCAAGAACACCACCATCTATAACTGGATAAAGTTTTAGAAATTATTGTTTGCATGACGCATTTGTTGGCTTGGATGATGTCACTACTGATTTTTTCTTGGAAACCTAAATCAATGTGTCCATATCAAACTGTGAGCTGATAATGTCAATTTTATTTCGTTCATTCACATAAATCTTCAACAACAAAACCACATTGCAGATTAGAAACCATTTTCAAATAGCAAACAAGTAAGCACTGTCATATCTAAAGTATAATTATTTCAAGGTAAAATATTTGTGACACATATATAGAGCAACAGTAAGGCTTTAACTGTGTGGTTTTCTTGATGAAAGTATCAAAAATATTTGGAAGAGCTTAATTTGCATAATTTTCTTCACTAATTTTTTTTTCTAGGGAGTTAGATCTATTGACCAGCAGGAAACAGGTTCACTGGCTGATTCGAGCCTGTAATCTTTCTTGTACAACCTGAAATGAAATCAAAACAAAAGAAATTGTGATAAGACAATCAAAGGGCAGGGCCAGAATTGCCCTGATGTGCAGATGGCACCAGGAGTCAAAGGCCTGTGTGGGCAGAGCTGCACCTCAGCACTCCCGGGACTCACAGCATTTCTTCCCCATCACAGATGTGTGCTAAAAGCAGTTGAAGGACAGAAAATTTTTCTCATGGTAAATCCAACTGAGGAAACACCCTCCATGTCCAGGGAAACAATGCAATGTCTACCCCCAGGGTGTAATCATTTCCCCCCAATTAAATAGGAGCCTTGAGTCCTGTAGCATCACTTAAACAACAAATGCAGGCTTTTGGGGAAAAATTAAAATGCATGTTATTTACACCAAAGAGGTGTGTTCTTACAAACATTCCCTCAGTTTCACTTCTTTTGATCTCTGGTATTTGCTGATAAAATACATCTCAAAGTACACACCCGCACCCACACCCACACCCCCCCCTCAATATCTGGTACCTGGAAACTTTGTGCTCAGATCCAGACACTCTCAGGAGTCTTTCCACAGCTCTCTGCTCATTGTTGGAGTTACTCCCAAATTGTGCTTTTGAATAAAATTGACCTAAGCAACAGACACAAATTATTTAAAAATACAAAGCAGCTGAGTGTTGCTGTTTGTTTAAGCCAAATGGCAGCTCTAACACCAGGAGAGCAGCTCTTCATCTCAGAAAACAAATCAAAGACCATGTTTGGATACTCCATTAGTAAGTTTAGAAAATTCCTTTGTTTCATCTGTGATCTCCTCTTATCCCTAACATTCTCCACAGGAAGGTTCAGCCTTTCTCTGATGGTTTTTCCGTTATTTCTTCCTTTTGATTTTTGGAATATGGAGCCTCTCTGTTTGCAAAGTTTCCAAAACAACTTCAACTTAGGTCCCAGCAGGATTTTTGGAGCCAAGATATTCAGGAGCAGCTGGCTTTCATTTCCTAACCATGACTGTTTACAATGTCCATGATTTATAGTCCGTTATTTGACATCAAATGAATTTTCTGCATCAATCATGTCATTCCACTGCACTGTTGAGGTTAAGCCCAACTATTATTTCTGTGTTATTTTAACATCTTCTAAACCCATAATGGGCTACTTAGGGTTGTGCCACTGGGGAGTGGAAAAGCATTTTGTTATGTGTGTTATGTTTCCAGGGTGAGACCTCCCCTTTTTGGGATTGCTGGGCAGTAAAAGTTAAATGTCCAAAAAGAATAAATTAAATGCAAAGTTTCTCAAGAACTCCCTGAAACAAACCCCCGACTACACTCTCATTTCAGGAGCTGAGTTACAAGAGCATTCTTTGCTGCACACATCCATACTGATACACACCCAGAACTCCAGTGACTTTGTCCGAAAAACGGTCGGTGTTCAAGAAATAGAGCCCAAGGAAATCATCTGGAAACCTGACCAAGGAAATCTTTACTGTGACTGTATCAGGCAGTGATGCTGTAACGCTCCTTTCCTTTTCAACTGACACTCTCAGCCTAGGAAGTAAATTGTGAAATTATTTCCAAGAAGAATGAGAAGACAGAAACTAACTGATATTAATTAATCAAAATAATTTCATTTTTGCCTTTTTTGTCATTGCAATTGCATTTTTCCTGATCTGTTTGTAGTTATTTTTAAGCTAGAAAATATTGAGTAGAGTATCTTTTCTCTCTGTGCTGCACATCCGGTCTTGCAAATATACCAGGGGACAATATTTTGCTGATGAATATTATCCATAATGACAAGAAATGCCTGGATGGGAAAAAAAACTCTCACCATTTTAATGAGAAAAATGTAGACTACTAAAACAATTCAATCTTTTTTATGAACAAGTCAAATATTTTTTTCTTGGATATTTCACTAGTTTTTCAGACCTTGCCTTTCTTCTAACCCATTAATGTTATTGTGATCCCAGGTGGTCTTGCAGAACTCAAATGTCACTGTCATTTTTCTCCCTGCAGACAGGATTAACAAAGCCATCCCCAAAGTGCTGATGCAAGGGCTCGGGTGCTGGATTGAAGCAGGAGGATCATTCTGCTTGGCAAATTATACTGGGACATAAATCCAATAAGTTCTTGGCTCTGTTTGGATTACAAGAATAATTGAAAGCAGTTGTTGTAGGACTTGTTATTGTCTAGAACTGCGTGTGGGGGAGCAGCAATGTGTGTTCTGTCTGCCCCAGGCCAGCAGGGGATCCTTGTGGAGGCTTATTCCAGCAATATAAAAAGGCTGGGGGAACCAGCTACACTCAGCTCTTCCTCGTGGTACTGAACGATCCTGCTCTAATTACTCTAACAAATAAAGTCTGCTTTTAAAGTATCCCTTCTCCTACAGTGGACATTTAGTTACAGACAGCTATTCCAACATTTTATGCCTGCCCATAAAAAATGTCAGCTTCCCGATGGGAGTTATTGCTAAAACTGAGGAGAAAGAAAACCCCAGCCTGTGTGGAGCCAAGTGCTGTATAAAAGGGACAGTAAATGTCAAAGCCATTGCTTGGCAGCGCTCGCTCTGCCCTGGAGGAACACA
The DNA here is from genome assembly GCA_013398275.1 of Promerops cafer. NCBI lineage: Eukaryota > Metazoa > Chordata > Aves > Passeriformes > Nectariniidae > Promerops > Promerops cafer. Next base: position 538,648 of record VZSE01000989.1, on the reverse strand, counting down.
AAGTGGCTGCTGGTGGCACCAGGCTGCTCTGTATGGCTCCTTTCCTTTGGAACATAAATACATGAACAGCAGGCTGATGGTGCAGTTGTTCTGGTTGTCTTTACACAGGCATGGAGAATTAAACTTATTTTCTTCTCTGCATTTGAAGTGGGGGATTATGAAGATACCCTGCTGCTACTCACACTGATTTACTTGCTGGAGAGGGACATTTGGAAGCACTTACTTCAGGTAAATGGGAAAGTAGAGGCCTGAATGAACAAAGATCTGACACGTTTTCAAGTCTAGGAAAGGACAGGGAAATGTTTCTTACCCCTGGATGGTGGAGGAGGCTGACTCTGTCCATGACAGCCAATTGTTCTTGTTATTGTGGCTTACAAGGATCGCATGAGTGTAGACGTGGATTTTCAGGGGGGGATTCACATAGTTAATATCAAACTGCACAAAGTGATTTGTTCCATCTCCAAGCTTCCCCGTCACAGTGAGTCCTTTAATACAAATTTGTCAGGTGATTCTTCTCTTAAGGTACAAGTGATCTTAATAAACCTGCTCCAATTTTGTTACTGATATGACTCCAGGGTCTCAAATCTAGTTTTGTGGGGCATTTCTGGATTGCAGGTCCACATGCCCCAGGACTGTAGTGGGGTCACTAGAGCCTGTTTAACCCCATGCTTCCACCTCCTGCACAGAGGTGTCTCTGTTCCATAATCAGAGCAGGTGCCTGGTGCCTGGGCCACGGCCTCAAGGACAGGACCACAGAAAATCTGCTGTGCATCCAGAGCATGCACCTTTCTGTTGGCACACAGGGACCATGAGGTTTAAGGTCTCTGCATCCTCCAAAGCCCCAAGGGCTGGGTAGGAGAAAACCGTAAGGACCGAGAAGGATGTGACGCCAGGAGGAGAAGGTGACCCTCAGCCAGACCTCTGAGAAGTGCCCGCAGCTGTTGCACCATTAATATTGCCTAACAGAAAGGCATAATTTACCACAGCCTCTGGTCAGTGCAAGGCAGCAGCTGTGAGATGGCTCTTCATGGGAGGGGGGTATTCCCAAGAACACCGACTGCACTCACAGACCAGTGACTCTACCTATCTTGGTTTTGGGGTAATGTGGCTCACTCACCTTGCTCTGGATCTGACAGCAGGTGGACAGAGGTTTGTGCTCTTTTATCAATATTCAAGCAGATTCTTTCATTTTGTCTGGGTAATTGCAAGAGAAGTTGTGGATGCTCATTGGCTGAAAAGAAAGAAGAAAAATATCAGCAACAAAAAAAAAATCTAGCCTGTGCCCTGGATAGGCACAGCAAAAATAATTTATAGATTTATACCTAAAACAGCAGTTATGGCTTTTATAGGATAGAATGACTAAAAACAAAGTAATAACTGTTGAAAAGCACACCCAGACACAGCACCTTGATAGAAATGAAACCAACAGATTTCAAATATAGAGTTTACTAAGGACAATGAGCCCTTAAAAAGGCTTAGGCTGAAGATTTGTTGTATTGCATTTCTTATATCCTCGAGCCAGAGAGGTCTTCTCATGGAACACAGGGATATTTTCTACTTAAATGGAAAGAACTAACCAAGATTTGCAAGAAGAGGTAAAAGATTTTTGCATAGTTGATGCAGTCAGAAAAAGCATTGTTGCATGAAGAAGTGTACATTACATTTACATTAATAATTGAAATGGGACTAGGATGAGTGTCACTTACCAATAGGATGTGTTCTTACGGCATCTGTGACCCTGGAAACTGAAATAGTTAAAATTAGTAAGAAGAGTTTAATGAAACATTTTACTCTAAGTCAGCTGATGAAGCAGGACAAATGCTGGACAGAAGCCTTTTTAACAGAACTCTTCACTGACGACTATGGAGAGCTTTGCCTAAAATGAGATGTCCCAATGGGGGAAAAAAGCACGACATGCAGTGCCTATTTCTCTCAGGATGGACCATGCCATGGGCCTATGCTCAGCTGGAGCTGTGGGAGGGTTTAGAGCTGCGTTTTCAAGGGTCACTGGGCAGTGTTGAATGCAGCACACCCAGCCCAGCCCCTCAGACCCCACTGTGAGCAGCTACCTGTTGAAAACATCTTCCTGTTGCTGCCAGTTTGGAGCTCTGAGTGCCTTCGACCTGAAAGAAAAGGGTTTTCCCAATGTTTTGTTGCTTTGGGTTTATGCCTTGCACCTCCCTCCCCACCCTTTGAAACAGGGAATCTGTCCTGCTTGTTGTCCACTGACTTTTCTGGATACCACAGGACCGGTGAATTATTTTGTTTTTACATCCATTCCTTTCAGCATACTAATACATACTTTTCCATATCTTTCACATTTATTTTCAGGAGGTATATTTTTATTTATTTCTGAAAAGGGACCAAGATTGTTTTCAAATTTTACAGTTCATTATAAAATATCTGTGAACTGAAATACATATAATAAAAACTAAATTGTATATCAAGTGGGCATCTCCAATCCAAATGCATTTATTAAAATAAGGTGGATATGGCCCTACATATGAAATGAACTTCAGAGAATTATTCTGAAGAGAAACAGAAGAGGAGTACTTACCAGCAGGTGACCCAGTCTTCAGTCTAAGAGTACCTGGAGAAAAAAAAGAGAGTATTTGTGTTTTACTCATGATTGCATTACATACCTTACAGGAGTGGTTCTGCTATTGAATTCCCCAGCACCACTTTGAAAGAGGCAACCTCCAGCAACAGGGCAGCATTGTGATTCTCTTGATACATTTCTGTGAAAGAACTAGAGCAGAACCAAGGTTCTTCACCTATAAAATTATTATTCAAATAAATGCAGTTTCCAAAGAGGAAGAAAGTGCCTGAATCATCCTCAGAAGGCATTCTTGAGTGGAATCTTTTGAAAGATGCTTCACACGTGGTAGGAAGAAGCAGAAAGCATCATTAACACCGTTGACTTGAAGAACTACTTTTCCTCAAGAGTATAGATAATTTTGACCTTTGAGACTTTCTGAATGGAAGATTTTCTCCCTTTGACCCTGTTATCCACCCTAAACCTGCACAGATTGTGGCAGGCATTGCTTACAATTTACTTCACACATATTTTCAAGTCTCAGATACTCCTCTCTATAGAACAACCACCATGAACTCTTTTGTTTTGTTTTTTTTATTAGAGACTATGAAAATATGCTACTTGAAAAGAAGAAAACATTTACCTCCTTCTGGAAGACTGCTGGGCTTCTCATTATCTGCCAAGAGGAAGAGGGACAGATGAGTGTCATATAGTCAACACTGAATTACTTTACCCATGTGAACCAGCAAACTGGGACAAGGGCTCCAGGTGATGAGGCTTTTTGTGTTAAAGGATGGGTATATAGAGCACTTGCAAAACTCTGAGGCCATGCTTTCCCCCCTGCATTCATAGTAACAGTTCTTAGAGTACCTTTAGTTAATATTTAAACAAACTATTTTCCATTTCAATTGTAGTGCCTGTTTCATCACTTCACCTTTCAAAAAAATTCTGCATGTTTTATTTTGAAAGGGAGCCAATCCCTGAACTCCTGCCTCCGATTTGCCTCGTTATATCACTGTCAAATGAACCTAAGTGGAAGTCAACAACAATGAATGAAGAAGAGCAGAGTGTTTCAGGGGGGCTGTTTTTACCAGCCTCGGTGGGTTTGTTTGCCAGCTCCTCCTGCTGCTGGGGTTTGGTGACCACCATGGAAGTGAGGGGTGTGACAAAGCTGTACCGCAGGGACAGATCCAAGGCTTTGGCCTCCAGGGCCTTCTGGTCCTCTTCTTGGGCTGAAATACTGAAGTCTGTGTTAATGATGAAGCAAAAATATGTAGAGACTATGAACAAATCATCTTCAGATTCCTTTACATATTAGCTGTGTCTCCACAGGTATTTATTATTGAAGGGCCAGTAGTCTTATGGGGATAACTCAGCTGTTCATGTGCCTGAAATTATGGAAATGCTTCATTCTTTGCAACACAGGAGCCTATATATGGTTTAAATACGTAAAAGTAATAGATACATGATCTATGAAGTATCTAAGGGACATCCATATTGTTCTATTCCCTAGCTATTGCCATTTCCTTATCCACAGACAATATTTCTGGGTGTGCAAGAACAGCTCAACACAATCCATACAATTGAAATCTATTGCATTGTAATTTCACTAAGAATGTGTTACATTATGTGTTCATATATATATATGAAATTGAATGTTGTAGCACTACCATAAACTGAAAGGCACTTCATGTTCATCATACAGTAATGTAGATTTCTCCCAAAATCTTATGTTTCTTATACTGTCTGGAGAAATATTTCTGTTTCTTTGTATTTTCTGATCATATCATTTGTGAATAAGGAATTTGTGTTTTGAGAAGTTAGAAGTTTGTTATGTGAAGCATTAAAATCACTTACGCTTTTTCCAGAAGCTGTTGAATGTTCAAGTAAGCCCACAGCCTCTCTATGAAATTCCCAAAGATGTATCTTTGATTTTGGAATACGTGCTCCTTCTCTTTGACATTTGCTTCTTCCTTAAGAGTCAAGTTACTTGTGTGCTGAAGTGGGAGAGAACTGACCATCAAAAGAACAGCTCCAGACTTCATTTATAGTCACATTATTAGACTTAATATCTTTCAGTACCAGTTGTCCTTCAATTTTGTTCTTTCCCATTGGAAAATGCAACTCCAAGTATCTAAAAAGCATGTATTTTAGATATATATTTCTGGACTTGAAACAATGATGAAAAAAGGAGGTAATTTAATTTTATTTCAGCATTTTTGAGATGAATAATTGATGAATAATTCCTACTTCATTGTAACAATAGAAACCTAAAAGTGCTTAAAAGGCAAAAATATTTAGATTTTGTTAAAAAATCAACAAAATTGAATTAAAAAACTGCTGTTTGCTTATTTGTGGATATTCTTCAAGGTTTTTATTTTGTAGCAAATTCAAGAGAGGGTAATTTTAGCAAATTATCTGAGAATTCGAACAATGGCAAAACAGCTGAATGCCCAAATGTAAAGAACATATACTAAACACAAAACACTTCTTAAAGCCTCCTATTGTGCCACAAAAGACAGAAGGGAGAGACGTTTTTCACAGTTAGTAAACAAACACTTACTGACTGAGCTTTAATTTCCACTGGCAAAAGATCCAGCTCATTGCTAATTTTTCCAGACACTATAATTTCAGATCCTTCAAAAAATAGCTTGAAATTGTTCTTGGTTAATCCTTCAATGGAATTTTCTGGATACTGCATTTCAATTTGCATTAATATTGGGGTAGCCACTTCTTGATAAAAGCCCTAAAAAAAAGCAGTACGACAGAGAACACATACAAATGACAGCAAAATTGTGCAAAGCAATATGCTGAATGTCTAAAGCCCCATTAAAAAGCTTTTTCTTTAGTAGTGCAAGACTACTGCAAACTCAGAAATTGTCCACTTCCTCTGGACAATTTCTCTTTTTACAGTACAGAAATGTGTAAGTTTCCCAGTTTGTCTGAATGTGGCTGATTTGAGGACTTTGAGTCATGGATAACGTGGAGGGCACAAACCCTCAGATACCCCAAAACTGCCTTCCTCCCTCTGCTAAAGTAACAGGTAAACTCAACCCCAACATTTCATCTCTGTGATGAAAATCTCTGATTTTGCTGCTGGGACTAGACATAAGCTGTAGCTGATAGATGATTTTCCTGGCACATTCCTTACTCCTGACCTGGAGCTGCAGGGCTGCATCAGCATTTTCATAGATACGTCGTGCTATTCCCCCATTGCTCAGGGCCATTTTCTCCAGGAATTTATAACTGACATCAAACCCGAAGCCAAGGCAGAAAAGAGCATATTTCCCATTGATTGCTTTCTGAACATTTTCTTGAATTACTTCCACATTTCTCTCACCTGTAAATGAAACAAAAACACCGTTGTGGATTTGGGTCTTTTCAAGTGCAAAAAGACTGCAGCAGGTTAATGGAAAACACTGTCTGAAGTTTTTAAAAATAATTCAGAATAAAATACTAAAAAGATAGGGGATAGAACGCTGGTAATCGAATTGGACATGAAAGCACGACTCTGCATATGGAGCGCCAGTACGTGATTCTCCCCCTTAATGACTTTTGTTACGTTCTACTGATGTTGTCATGGCTAAGTGCAAAATATTTTATAGGATTACAGGGCCAGAGGAGGTTTTTAGTACAGAAGGGAGACACACTACAAGTTAACAATACGAGGGATGGATACACTTCATCAAGCATTCAAAAGACAAGTACCATCCATAAAAATTATGTGTGCCAATTCAGAGAAGAATGGATTGGTTAATGGTGCAATTCCAACAAACTGCCAATGAACTCAGCCATGCTTCTCTCCCAGCCCCTTTCTGTGACAGAGGGAAAAGATTTTCACACCATCATCTTACCACATTTGAAGAGCTGCTGATGGCCATGTATGGGAGAGCTTCTCCATCAGCATTTCCAGGCAGAAACTGTCACTGCCTGTAGCAATATCATAGGAGCAGCTCAGATTTTTCCTTTTCAGCTGCTTTGCTAAGGAAGGCAGTGTATGCAATAATGCCAGACACTCCACCCTGGACTGATTTCTAACTGCTGGATAAGGGGAGCACTGGAGAATCACTGTGGCTGTGCTGGGGAGGCAGCACTGTGAGCTGAATTTTATTAAAAAACCAAAACAAAATCAACAAACTCCAAAGCAGAATGGCTCACACAATCTAAAAGGCAGACTGATCTTATTAAGGGCTTACAGATGAATTAATACTGCTGGCCTTGGAGTGATGCTAGTGCCACACAAAACTACAACCAACCCCTGTTCAAGACGAGGGAGTTTGTGCCATTGTACTGGGAGTTGTTGCTTATTCCACCCTCAGTCCTTTGGTTTGTGCTGTCACAGCTGATCACTAACTAAGACATGGCAAAGGATACAGAACAAGAAGTACCTTGAAAATATCTCAGTTTTGAGGCACAGAGGGTGAAGAAGAACAAACAATATCTCTCAAATGGGACTGTACACAGTATCTGCAAAATGTCCATATTTTATCTCTACGTATTTTACTTTTTTGTTTCAGTTGTGCCTGGAGTATCTCCAATTCCCTTGAGTTTATAAACTGGGAAGCCAATGGTATGCAGCAAAACAATTCCCAGCTAAAGGATGTGCAGTCACAGGCAGGTGAGCTCTGCCATCATTCCCTACAGCCCTCAGCAGAGCTCTCTCATAATCCCCCTCTCCAGAACCAGCAGTAGCTCAGCCTGTGTGTTCCAAAGCTCTTCTAAAACACAGGCTAGGTGTATCAATACTGGGATGCAAGTGTAAAAGATAAAAAACTCCAGGGGAGGGAGGACTGAGCATAGCATTCACTCACCAGAAGTGGGCTGGCCATCTGTCAGCAAAACAATCATGGAGACGCTGCGCTCTGGCAGCCCCTCGGCTTTCTCCAGCACACCCACGGCAGTCAGCAGGGCACCACTGATGTCTGTGCCTGCAAGGAGAGAGCATGCATCGCTCACCTAAACAGGAGAATCATTGCAGAGATTGCTGCCCTTCATCTGCAGAGGCCCTGCAGACTTGTTTAAAGTTTTCTGCAGGAAGTAATCCTTCCGAGAGAGGAGGATTTAGGGACTTAGCCTACTGGACTTAATTACCGGGTGTTACATCGCAATGGCAGTGCCGGAGTATTCTTTTGGGAGGATTTTCCACACATATGTCATGGGAAATACAAACATGTCTAGAGCCATTAAAAAGTGCTTAAATAAACACACTGTCACCTGTTAATCTATATTTAAGAAAAGTTTCCCTTCCTTCTAGAAGAAGTCAGAGAAAAGAGCTGAGCATGGGTGGGTTTACTGGTGTCAGCACCTGGGGTATGGAAACTTCTGTTAACACTGACAGTGTAACATGAAAGGGAGACAGAGTCCCTGAGATGTGCTTCAAGCTAAATAATAACACCAAGCACACTGATTGATGTAGCAACTGAAATGCCACATGTCTGTTTTGCCTGTTTTATTTATGTGGCATGGCTTACAAGGGAGTACAACTTTGGATGTGTTTCCTTTTTTTTTTCTTACAAGGGGACACTTGAAATAAAAAGAAAAAAAATCAGCAGATTGCTGTCAAATGTTGAGTGAATTGCCATTTTTCTGTAGAAAAAATGTGCTACCAAGGAATATTCTAATCGTCTCTGTGATAAAAATTGGAAAAAAAACTTTGTGGCTTTGGTTCATAGATGTGCTGTAAGCATCTCTTATGTATTATATAACTATATCTATCTCATAATGTAGTCACCATCTGACCACTCACAGGCTTTCTTTCCCACTGATCACTTCCAAGTCTTAAAAACTGACTTGTTTTGTAAGCACTGGTGGTAGCTCTGGGGCACTATATAACTAATAAAAATAATTATTTTCTAAGCAATTAATTCCACTGGGTGCATATTTGTGGCTACAAGCACGTGTACCTCCCCTGGCAGTGAGAGTCTGCACCAGTGCTGCAGCACTGGCCACATTCTCCTCAGTGGCTGGCAGCAAAGAGCTCTTCCACTCCACCACTTTGTTGTTGAAGGTGATAAAGTTGAAATGATCTTCTTGGTGGAGGTCCTGCAAAATCTTCAACAGGGCATCTCTTGTCTGTTCCAAGGAGAAAACAATAATTTTGATTATTTCCACTTCTTTGCCAGAACAGGGATTGAAATTACAGTGTAATAAGGGAGTTCCCTACAGCTCTGTTCCACATGCAGCTCTATGCCTTTATTAAACCCTAATGGTATGCTTTAGGTTGAGACCATCAGAAATAAACAATTCACTTAACTTACAGACACAAGATCCAACCGAGGAAGGCTGTAGGGGGCTTATCTGCTCTCAAGAAGAGCTACATACACGGTCATCAATAAACATAAAACAGATAACAGATAAATTAACTCCCTAAGCTTCATTAAAGAAAAACATAAACACAAAAAGTTCTGCAAAGATACAGAAATCTCTCTCTGCCTCAATGTTTAGTACCCATGAAAACAGTTGTGTCAGACAAGAGTTACTTAATAACTTCAATCTGTGCATATATATTCTCAAGCATTTCTATAAGTCTGAAGGTTTGCTGTGTACAAAACCAGTGTGTATTTCCAATGAGAAATTCCCAGTTGCTTCCTGAGAAGGGTGGGGTGTATGTGCCTGCTGCTAGCAGAGGTCATGCTTTGAGAGAAGTTACCTGTTCAATTTTTCTGCCTGTCATGGAGCCGCTTCGGTCTATAACAAAGATGACATTTTTGGGAATCACTGGCATTTCTTGGGGTGCAAAGTAATGGACAAAATACCCATTGACAATCTGAAATACAGAATGTGAAACCACCTATAAAAGTACATCTAAAGAAATAAAAAAAAAAATCTTAACATTCTGGCATAGCAAGAAGTGGAGAGCATGCTCAGCATTCTGCTTTTCTCGATAAGCTCAAATCAAAGAACTTAAAGTAAAATATATTTTCTAGGTGGAAGCAAGACTGTCTGTAGAGAGAAAATTACCAGAGAGCAGCATGCATACATACATATATATTAGACACCTCAGTGCCATACGTATTATATATGCATATTATCACTGTGTATCACATTACCTCTTTATCATAACCTCTGAGTACATCCCTGCTGAATGACTGTGGCTGCCACCTTTTAGCACACACGTGTATACTTCATTAGTGAAATGATATGGAAAATATTCTGTTTTATTCCCTAGAATATGCATTGGTTCATAAATATCTGTTAAGTTCCTGCAGTATTTAGTTACGCCTCAGTTATCACAAAAAACACAGAGACCAAGCATCATTTTAGTTCTATAAATCACATTCCTCGAAACTTCATTTACAAGAAGCCACAAATACACTTTAGAAGAGCCAAAATAATAATAAAAGAGAGTAAAGAGACTTCTGTGAAATACCAATATAGATTTTGTATTTGAATAAAATTTGAAAGATTTAATTTTTTTTTTTCCCTGAGTGATCTGTTTTTGCAATATACGTGGTGTCTCTGGGGATTTACCAAGCATCACCCTCAGTTCCTGCTGATCCTGGATTAATGGGAAGAGCTTTTCCTGTCATTCTTGGTGTTTCAAAGCAAATGTTGCTGTTTTGCTGATTGCACTTCACATTCATACTAATCTGTGATCTAAAAAGCATTTTCATTTCTTTTTTTTACCTGTATATCACCTGCAGCGGCTTCTCTCTTGACATCATAACGCACAACAAAATCACCATTGAGGAGTGTTTCATCAAGTTCAGAATTTTTCTTCTGTTGTTCTAGAGTTGGCTTGAATAAAATATGAGCCTGCAAAGCAATCAGAAGGAAATATTTAAAGCAACATAACTTAGAGCTGCCACTGGCAGTAACCTCTGGCAGCTGCTGCTTTACCTTGGTTTCATTCTGCACTTTGGTGAGTGCCTCAGTTAACTCGTTTGTCATGAATGTGCTGTCTGTCTCCAAGAAGTGAATGCCCTGGGGCTCGAAGATGTGCACATCGATCTGGCAGCAGAGAAGAAGTCAGCTTCAGCGTCTCAGAGGGAACAGGGCTGTGCTAAAACCCACGGCACTGCTCCCTGCCCAGCCCTCCCCGGGACAGCTCACCTGGAAGTGCTTAACGAGCTGCTTGGGCCGGACCTTGATGAGCAGCTCGTACTTTCCCAGCTGCCGCTTCAGCAGCTCCTCGTAGGTCAGCTCAAAAGTGACTTTGCTGGCAGCCGCGATGCTGACAGACACGTGGAACTGCTCCAGCTTTCTATCTGTAATTCTAGGGGGTGGGGGAAGAAAAGTGATTTACCTCCTTCTGGTGGCCAGAGTTTGTGAAGTGTGCAAAATAATTTGCACACTTTTTTTGTGGCCCCTCCAAGGGGCCACATAGGATAAATTTTTAAAAAGAGTAGCAGTAAATATTTTTCATCATAGAGAGGATTTTTTACACTTCAGGTGCTATTATGTACATCATATATTGTACATTACATTAACGTGTCATTGGTGCAAGCTGAGAAATAGAGCAGAAACCCCTGCATGTGTTAGACTGAATACCTGTGAAGCACAGATTAAATATACCCTGAAACTGTGATAGCTGTTCAAGTGCCATGGTCCTCTGTGCTTGCAAGGAAGCAGACTCAGCACTGAGCATTATCCTAGAACAGCAAGGTGCTCTTGAATGACAGCGAGCCAGGCTGGATGGAGCTCTGAGCAACCTGAAAGTTGTCCCTGCCCATGGCAAGGGGCTTGGAACTAGATGATCTTTAAGGACCCTTGACTCTGAGATTAGCTCAATTGTTTCAGAGCATGGTGCTAGTAACACTGTGGTTGTCAGTTCAATCCCTCTATGGGCCATTCATTTAAGAGTTGGACTTGATGATCCTTGTAGATCCCTTTCAGGAACATTCTGTGATCTGTGATTCAGTGATTCTATGACAGCAACTCCCAAGGCACTGCTAAACAGGGATGCTTCCTACTGGAGCCCATTGCAGGACCACCTATAAATCATATATTTGTACAAAGACACACTGTCCCTCCCACCAAGAACCGAAGACTGATTTTCACTGATTTGTCCCCACTGGGATGTGGCTATCTCCAGGATTTAACCTGCCCCCAGCCAAACAGGAAGGCAAGGAGGGGTGTTGGAGCAGCCTTACTCAGAATAGCAACGTACTTGACGAGGCCAGCACTCTGTCCTTGTGAGACTGCCGTGTCATACTCATTCTGAGCAGCAGCTTTCTCCTTTATTATTCCTGGGTATACTTCACCATCGATGGACCTGTTTGGTTTCCATGAAAATGAATTCATATTAGAAGGGATGCACTGGGGAAAAGAAACTTAACAGAAGTTTTTCTGTGGCTCTCTGGGCATGAGCAAGGAACGCTGGCTCCCAAATCCCTCCCCACCCAGGAGGATGCCAGGAGCCACCACCACAACACAACCCTTGTCTTTGCAGAGTCTTGAGGAGGCTGTAGCAGGAGAAACACCACCACTGAGCACATCTGTCTCCCACCCTGTGCAGCAGGCAGCCTGGCCCTGGGCACCTCTTTTCTATTTGGCTGCCTACTAAGCCCCACAGAGAGGCTGTGGGGACCCTTGCAGAGGACCCTCTTTGTGATCTTCGCCCAGCAGCTCCTGAGCAGAGAGATGAAACCCCTCAGAGCTGCCTCCTTCACACCACAGGTAAGGACTGGTCCTACATGGAGAAGTTGGTGATGAAGGCTGTCTTGGGTAACTCCACTTCAAAGGTGGCCTCTCGGGACTCATTGGCTCGGTTGACAATTCTGCTGGTGATGACAGTGTGAACGAATCGTGATGTGACCTTGCAGTCCACGTGGAGGCTGTATATTTCAACAGCACGCTGGAAAAAAATTAAACAGACTGAGACAGAAACATGCAGGTTTTGCTCCCACACCATCCTTATGTGGATGATGCTGTTGGAAAAGTCTGATGAAGGAATGAACAGTTAGAATTCTGCCTGGAACTGGGGACGGGATTGTTCTGAACCAGTCTCCTTATTCCCTTCTCTACAACCACAGCCACTGTCCCATGCAAAACCTTCAGCTACATCTGCATTCTGCTGTTCCACAGAAGCTTCTGGTGAACCTTTTTCCCTCCTTGGGTGACAGTGAAGCTGCTGCTGAATCACCCCAGTGCATTGCCCAAGATTTTCCTCAGGAAGATCAGAAGCCTCTTTAAGCCTGACCCAGGGAAGGGCTCTGTTTTTTGTGCGACGGTTTATTTGCTCTCCCAGCTGTTGACTTTGCTGTCTGTTTTCCAACTTGGTACCTTGTGTCCAACAGGATGTTTAGCAGGCTTAAAACATCGCATGGGCCTCCCAGCCCCTCACTGGTTGCACAAGCAGAGATGCCCTTTGAGCACTCATGTTTCTCCTGGTCTGGTTCTTCCAGGGCTCCTGATGCCCAAAGGAGGAGGGTACCATTCTGGAGCTGCCTGGAGCACCCCAGAGGGTGGCTGGACTGAGAACTGCCTGGAGCACCTGCCTACATGGACACCTCCTTTTGCTTTTGGGATGCCTCTCTAAAGGCCCTACCCATGTTCCAACAGTGGCACTAAGAACGGCTGATCTGGGCATCACCAGCCTCACAACTGTCCAATAGCTGATTAAAATAAAAAAGCTCAGCAACAGAGCATATCATTGCACTTCTGTTTTTACTTTTCCAGCCTCCAACTCTTTTGAATGGCTAATTGATCTTTAACTATTTTGATAATTAATCTCCTGTACTTTGCTTGCCAATTAATAGCATCCAGTGGCTTCTTCTCCATTTGGACACTGACTGAAATTCAAAAGTTCGCTGCCCTCCCATACTCAAACCTGCCCTTGGCACATTCAGAGTGAGGTTTTGCCATAAGGAACACCAAGCCCCAGTCTGTGGCTCACTGGGGAAGTGTAGGCACGTGGTGGCCATTGCTGCCCACTGAGGATCCTTCCAACACAGGAGAAGCTTGTCCTGTGCAAAATTTACCCAGTGCAGAATCTACTCCACTGCCACATGCCCAAGGGATGCTGCAGGGAGGAGGACCTGCATCTCCTGCACTCGCCCAGCCCCAGCAGCATTTTAGGCTGTGGCCAGCACAAACCAGGGGTCAGTGGGATGCAGCATGGGGAGGAGCTTTGCTGTGCCCCTGGTGAAAGAAGCAGAGAGGACCAGCCCCAGGCATGTACCCAAAGGAAAAGGCACTGTGGGCCCATACACCCCATCCATGGCTTCCTCAGAGCTCTTGGCTGCCTCTGAAGCAGCCACAAGGCCTGGCCCTGTCCCTCAATACCCACCTGCATTTCAGTTCCACTTCACACTTTTCTGAAGAGGCACAATGGACAGAGAAACCTTCTGATTAAAGCTTCCTCTTCCTCTATAATACTGATGTTTTTACAATGCCACCAGTCACCACTGTGATGGTACGAAACAGAGTTTGCTCCTCCAGACAGTGCAAATAACTTTCTGCTTCCCTCTTTTCCATTCCATATTTATTATTAAACACTCATCAGAAACCTCCTGGCACTGCATAGTGCTTGCTTGGTCCTGTGTCAAGATCCAAACCTCATCGGGTAGCCAAAGCAGAGCTACTGATCTCTCAAATTAGATATCTTACATCCCGAAGGAAGAGAATGATCAAACATCTGCAAGCGCCTCCTGTTACATTTGTACTATAACAGCCCAAACAGACAATCAAAAAGACCTTAAAAGGACCCAAAGCTCTAAAATCTCAACACAATCCACCCAAGTCTCCCCGGGAGGTGGTTACCAGAGGAGTTACCTGCAGTACCTGGCCAGTTACCACAATACCACCAGATCAGCAAATGAGCAAATGAGATATTGATAATAAAAATAGAGCAAATACCTTCTGATCAATAGTTTCTGCTAATACTATGAGTGAGGAAAAGACCATCAATGCAAGCAATGTTCTCTTCTCCATTTTGGAAAAAACAGATTTTCAAATGAAATCTCTATTTATCTTAATCAGTTAATGAGTAACATGTACTTGGGGATATCATGTAGACTTTGAAGAGACACAGAAATTTAATATTTACCCATTAAACATAGGTAAAACTTGGACTTGGTTAATGCTTATTTTTCCAACAGATCTTTGCTCTTAAACATTGTAATTTTAATGTTTCATAACACATAAAATTAAGAAATTTCTATTTTTTTTAAAAATTAGATTTCACTGTGTCATGTGAAACCCCTCAGGCAGATGACTTAGTCTGTGCAACAAGCTGCAGGAATCTCTACTATATCCCACAGTAATAATTTGAAAGGGCACATCCTTAACATTATCACAAGCACTTCAGAGATTTGGAGATTGGCAGGACAGGCAATATTCATGTGAGATATTACAGCTGATGGCTTTCTCAAACTTTGTTCCTCCCTGCCCAACTGGCCATGATCCTTGGCAGGTAATGCCATTCATTGTCATAAATTAACACAAAGGTCCTATACGGAAATATAAGCACGTGTGTTTTCTTCATGCCTGTTTTACAAAGTATCCATGTGGAGAGCAAGCTTCTAGTGGCCTTGGAGTTGCAAGGAGACACTAAAGCAGAGCTCAATAATTTATTACTTACCAGACATCTACAAGTTCACTGCAAAGAATGTGCTAAACACAGCCTGGTCTTACAAGGCTTGTGCTTGAAGTAACTCTTTTAAAAAACAAAACTTTATTCCTGTCAGGCAGACTGTTTATACTACTTGCAAATCCTTTATAGCTGGACATGTAAATATATATATACATATTTTAAAAGACAGAAAGTTAAACTGCTATACATTTGATTAACTTGTACAACTCATGTAATACTTTAATCCCTTAAAATACACAGGATTAGACACTTAGTGGCCTAAGAGCTGCAAGAGCCAAAGCTTTAATTAAGTGGATCTATCAACAGTTTTCTAATGCCCATGTGTAAAATCAGATGGGTGTTAAAGAGCTGCTTTTGCTGCACAGATTTAGGCTGCAGTGTCAGCTCTGCCCCTCACATTTTTTTAGATGAGGTCCACATTAAAAGACAGGAAGACCAAAAAAGATGCCCAGTCCTTATTGACACACTTGGAAGCAGCACAAGTAATTGAACTTGACAACATCCTGGAAATAGAGCTGTTTGCCAAATCCCACTTTTCTGGCAGATACCTTACTTGGCTTCCCTGTAGAATCTGTGTGGGACACAGAGGTTTCTGTGCTTTGTTAAATCAGCACCAACATATCCAAAGCAGGAAATACATCACCCACCTGTCCTGCTACCCTGCCTGCAAACCTGCTGGTCAGACCCTTGTACTGCAATAAAAAAAAGCGGCAACATTTTGCCCCAGTTGTCCCTCACCACCATTTCTATAACTATTGACCAACCTCCTTCCAACTTCTCAACACGGGTTAATTAAGGAGGGTTTGTTAAACCCAATGCAAAGGCATCTCCAATTTTATCAGGGCAGGAATTTTTTCCATCATGACTTTTTTCGTGCTCCGGAAGGATCTTTCTTGGGAAAAGGCTCTGCCAATGTACCTGTGAGAAGCCTGTGCTCCATGGAGAAATTGTGCACATTAAAGTGAGGAGGTGGGGTCTGGGCTGCAAATAATAATCTTTTAAAGTGGAAAAAACAGGGCAAGGCAATGCACCAGCAATATCTTTAAGGAAGTTTTCCCCTTAGAGCCAGAGGATTTGCTGCTGCATTATGTGAGCTCCTCTCCACAGCCTCTCTGGGATCTGTGTGGGCATTGTCACATTTTATCTGTCACGTGTTTGGGACAAAAAAGCCAAATATGATACATTTCATGGTGCACAGAGAACTTTGGCTTCACTTTTACCGCTTAATCATGTCTAGCCTGTGTAGAATAAAAGTAATTTCTTTAACAAAGGTGGCATCTGTCTTACCATTTCCAGACGTGCTGCAAGAGACTCAGGTGTTTGAGAAGCATGGCAGGTGCCCACAGAGGTTCCTCTGTGTTGTAGCACAAATATCCAGCTGAGGGGAAACATTCTTGGGTTTCAGAGAAAACAGGTTTGATGTTTAATGCAGCAAACCAAGAAGCAAACAGCATTGAAAAAAAAAAAAAAATCTTCCCCTTAGAGTGTGCCTCTGTTGTAGAGAGACACTCGTTGGGTTCTCATCTCCATGAAAAGGCAGGACATGGCGGCTGGGTCTGGCACCCCACTTCTCACTCGATCCAGTGGGACAGGAGGAAAAAGCCACGGGGAACGAGCTGAAATCCCTCTCTCGGTGCTGGGGCACTCTGAGAGCCGGGCCTCTGCCCTCGCAGCTGAGCTGCATGAAGGGAAATCATGGTATTGCTGCCCTGAAGGGTATGAGGGGAGAGATGTGAGGGGGAACCGTCAAAGACGGGAACGATAAGGGAGAAACCGTGATGGGGAACTGTGAGGGGAAAGCCGTGAGCGGGAAGGCGTGAGGGGAGAGCCAGGAGCGGCAAACCGTGAGGGGAGAGCCAGGAGCGGCAAACCGTGAGGGGGAAATGTGAGGGGAGAGCCAGGAGCGGCAAACCGTGAGGGGAGAGCCAGGAGCGGCAAAACGTGAGCGGGAACTGTGAGGGAGAGCCGTGAGCGGGAAGCCGTGAGCGGGAACTGTGAGGGGAGAGCCGTGAGCGGGAAGCAGTGGGGGGAGAGCCACCACCCTGTGCCATGCCGCCACCCTGAGGGCCCTCGCCAAGGTACCACTGTAGGCAACAAATCTAAGTGAAGTCTCCAGGTTTCTGTGGTGCCCCTTTGATCAGCTCCTCCTCAGCTCCCTCCTGGTGCGGGCACAGTGTGAAGAAATTGCACTGACACAGACTGTGTCACCGGGGTGTTTTTTCCTTGCATTTGAAAGACAAAATCATTGCCTGTAGTGCCAAAGTGCCCACGGAATTAATCTGAGCCCAAAGTGAAATGAGTCACCACAGTGTGCCAAGCTGAGTCCAGCAACCTTTTTTTATTAAACAATTATAGCAAACATTGTCCAGTACATAGAAAGAAAGCATGTAATAAAAATGAACATGGAAGTTTTACTGTTTGACATGAGTATATTCCCTACTTAAGGACTTATAGTGGAAATTAGCTACTTGAATCTACAGTGACTTTAGTGTAAGGAACAGAAATTTTGAAAAATGTTACAACAATAATTTGGGTGAGATGTGCCCAGCTCCACTGTCAGCCAAAGACGCTCTTGGCTGGCTCATCCTTCGGTTTCTCAAAGACTGTTTCACCCCCTGTCCGAGCCCGGCTGAATATGGAAGGTGCTGCAGAGCCCATTTGTTCTTGAAAAAGAAAACCAGGAGAGACAATCAGTGAAATACTACCCAAATTTGGGGAATAAACTAGTGCTGCTGAAATACATATATACACATTTGATAAATACTTTACTTGTCCATCAGATAAACAGCAGGCTGCTGTTCCAGAGGTGACCCTTTCACTTGAAAAGGGCACTTAAGTCAATGGTTTACTCTGCTTAATTGCTTCCAATCAAGGAGACTTACCACACTGCCTCATCACTTGGTAGGTTTTGGATTTAATTTCCTGGTTTTTGGCAAGGTTTCCTCTGGCTCCTTTGAGGTCTTCTTCCTTCACGGGAGGACGCTTCTTTTTCACGGGGGCTGGCTAAGATACAAACCTACACATCAGTATTTTGTATTCAAAGTACAGGGAACAAAGCTACCTCCACCCAAAGGCTACAACATACATGGTTGCTAACACAATATTTCACCTATTTCAGTTCTGAGATTACATACTCAGCTACTTCAGATCTTCCCATAATCACAATTTCACTGCCCTTCCCAAAATCTGCTACCATTCTTACTGTTCTGAAATTATCTTTTTATTGTACAGCCTTTGAAACAGCAATGAACTGGTTAATTAAAAAAAATTATTCTTAGATTTTCTCTGGCCAGCTCTGCCTGCTCATTCTGCAAGTACTGATTGGCAATTCAAGAACCTGTCCAATATTTGGAAAGCAAAATGCACTTTATTACTAAATTGGGCTGGTGCCTGAGTCTACTTTGTTCTTCTTTGGGAAACTGGTCAGAGAGATTCCAAATCTGGACTTGTCTTAACTTGGAAGAAACATGTGACCCATAGCTAATAATCTTAAATTTAAGGAACAAAAGTATCTGGCACTCAACAGGGCTCTCTACTGAACACATCTGAAGCAGTTCTTTGGACTTGGAACCCAAAGAAAGAGAAGGAAACCTAATACAGAAACAGATGCATCATCAGGTGGTGCACTGCAACAGCCAAGTACTAATCTGTTCAGAGTTTATTCCACTACAAGGAAATAGGGATAACATTGCTTCATATCAGCCTGCCCCTGTCTTCAAATTAGCACTCCACAGTCAGGCACAACCTTGCTCTGCAGCAGCCAACACCATAAGAATTCCCCCATCAGTTTATTATTTCATGGACAGATTTTCTATGTCCCACCAGGCAGCCCTCGTGGCAAGATTCAGGGGCACAGGGATATGATTAAGAGGAACAGAAGACCCCCACACTCCAACTCTAATAGATTTACACACTGAAAGATCAACAAGAAACTTCTCTGACCATCATTACATACACAGGGCTTCTGATACTTGGGCTCTGGCAGCAGTGGAGCCTGCTCAGGCACTTCCAGGCACTGCCTGTGAGGCTAAAAACAGTTGTGGAAGGAAACAAATCCCTCAAGGCCTACACATGGCTGGGGCAGCGAGTCCCAGGGAGCTTGCAGAGACAGCGCATGCATGGCTGGCCCTTGGATGGGTGGGCTGGCTCCACTGGAGCCTTCAGCACATTTTCTGCCTGCTGAAAATTCATGGGAACGCTCAGAATAGCTCACTGTCAATCCCACTTGCATGTGTTGTGGGAAACAAAACATTTATGACATCTCTGGGGAAAACACTCATGAGTAGCCAAAGCAAGCGAGGGGAAAGGGTGGCAGCAAACCCTTCACAACCACTCGTGCATGGCTGTTCAGCTGGTGAACCAAATGTCCCCACAGCCGGGCAGTCACCTGTCCTACTGGAATGACAACTGGCACATGATGGGAACAGTCCCTCATGCCCATGGCACGCTCCCCAGGAACCAACCCAAGAAGGGAAAAGCCCCTTGCTTTATCAAGAGAAATGTGAAATCTGCAAAGGTCCTTCACCCATTATTGGTAACAGACAGTAACAGTGAGGCTTCTTCCCACTGGGACAAGGGAATTCTTGGGGACAGGGTGAGGAAAAGTGGTGCTTGAGGATGCACAAAGATACAACCAGGCTGAGCAGAGCTCTTGACTGTCACCCAGTTGTTTTAAAATAAACTGTCTCATGCTTTGATCACAGAGGATTTTCCAGCAGGACAGTTGCTGTGGATTAGTCGGCCCCAGCTGAAGAGCAAAGCTGGTGCACAGGGAGGTTACGGTGAGCCCCGGCCAGCAGCTGCCACTGTCACAGCCCCACCACTGCTAATTGCTGCCAGAATTTGTGAGCAGTTTGCCAGGAGCCATTCCTACCTGGCACAGGCGTGCAGCCTGTGCTTTATCTCCTCCTGTCACAAGTCAAAAAGTGCTACTTTACAAGACATACAACTGGGTTGTAAGTCCCATTTTCTTTGGAGTAAAGAAAGTCATCTGAACTGAGTTCCTCTCTATGGCTGAAGAACTGTGCTCTCCTACTCCCTCCATGCTCCTACTCTCCATCCCACCAATCCTGTAAAACTCTCATGCTGAGGAGACCTCTGCCAGGCACATGCAGCTTGTGTTGCAAATGTTACATTTACCTGAAACCTCACCATTTCTGAGCTCATTTCAAGAGCACTTTGAAACACTGATTATTGGGGAATGCATTAAAGACAAACAATTAGTTACAAAATTAATATAAAAGTGTTCATTTTATACAACATTTCAGTCTCAAATTTCTTATCCTAACAGAATTTTCAGTCACACTCTTTCCTCCTGCATGTTAATACGCTAAGATTTACACAGTGACATTTCAGCACAGCCACCTCTTTGCAAAACAGAATTTCAGAATCACTGTCTGAGAAAGTGTGTTAGAAAGGCAGAGATTCCTCCATCTGTGAAACATCCCAAAGCAGAGGAGGGGAAAGGATTTTTTCCTTTCTATACAAAAAATATTTAAGGTAAACCAGAACATTTTAAAGCTAAATTAATTAACTATGTAGAGAGCAGCTGCTTTCCTTCTTCACCAAATAACCCATCCTAAGAATGTACTTGTTAAAATATTTTAATCACACAAGTCACAGAGCAAAAAAGCTGAATTCACTGGTTAACAAGAGGAACTCGCTAATAAGCTTTTCCAAGCGAAGCATCCAAACCAGTACCAGGTTTGCCAGGCGCTGCTCCGAGAGCAGGCAGCGCACAGATGTCCCCGTACCTGTGACATAACTGCGGTGCTCCCTCGCTGAAATCCCTCCCAGGTCGTTCCCGACTTTGATTAAATCCAGCCCGTGAGCTCTGCGAGCGCCTGTTGTTTTCCTGGACTTATATAGGGCATCCGAGTGAAGTCATGGGCTGGGTCATGTTCCCAAAGCAGCGCCGGGGTGATTCAGGTCGAGGGAGGCTGTTGTTGCTGGAGGTTTATTCCTGGCGATGACTCGGGCGTGCAGCATTCACCGGGCTGGGCTGACGGGGGCAGGCAGCTGCGGCAGCGGGGCGCGGGGAAGCCTCGTCCCTACAAAAAAGCTTCCCGGGGAGTCCGCTAGGGCGCTATTTATAGCTTTAAAAGGCAAAATCTTGTTATGGACACAAAACTGACTCTGAACCCACTTGGGGGAGGGAGGGGAAAAAAAAAGTGGGCATTGCTTTCCCAGCATAACAAAATACGTGCTCTCTAAAGATGATATAAACCTAAAGTCCAAAGCATATCTGTGCCCTGAGTCACTTTCGCACAGGGATCGTTAACAGGAGAGTATTTTGTGTCTTTTGGAAAGTTAATAAAGTAGGGTATGGTTTTACCCTTACAGCTCTATCTCTGATCATACTCCGGTGCTGGCTCTCACACAACTGAAAGAGTAAAATCACTTTCTACTTCCAGCACTATTAGCAAGTTTAACCATTTCACACACATCTGTACAGGAACAGCTTACTCAGACATGGATAAACTCGGTGTTCCCCACTGTACTTGCTGACAGCAGTAAAACCTTTCCCAGAACTTTTAATATTTGTTCTCTAAACAATTTTTTAATTAAGTAAAGCTCTGCCATCTCTGAGCATGAATTCTATTTTTCATTAGTGGGAGAGGTTTGAGTGGAAGATTTTTTCCCTTTTGGTTTTTTACATTAAATCTTTACATCATACAAAAAAAAAAAAAAAACAGAGCGGAGACTCCGGCCAGGTGGGTTAATGTGAGAAGGGCAGGCATGGCAGACATCCAGACACCTTCCACTTAGAGAGATCAATTGTTGCAGTGGTAGAAATCTGCCCCAGCCTTTCCTCAGGCTCTGCCAGTGCCTTTAGGGTACAGAAAACCACAAGAGGTCACAAAAAAATTTGTTTTTCACTATGAAAACATGACATCAAACCACAGTTCCAGTGCTGTACGAGCAGGATCTGTGGGATCTGTCGGCTGTGAACTACTCCCCAGGCCTCCCAGTGCCCAAACTGCCTTTAAGCTGAATTCTTTCCAGGCCTGAAATCTTCTCCTTTATTGGGGGAATTATTTGTAGGCTAAGAAGCAGTTTGGATGTTACGTCCTTAGCTGTTTCTTAGGTTGATTTTCTATTTTAAACCCATGTCTTAGTAACCAGAAGAAGCATTTCTGCAGAGCAGCAGTGCCATTAGTAGGCGAACAAAACAGAAGAATAAAACATTGACTTTAGAAAAAAGATTTTTTTTCCTACTGTACAAAGTAACAGTTCTCTACAGTCCCACGTGTGTCACTATTCTGACTATCTGACAGGAAAATAACATTTTGCGTGTTTAAAGCAAATATTTAGAATTCGAGAAACTGAACTATTATTTTCCCTTCAGCTTTCAAAATTACTTCAGTTAATTGGTACTGCATATTCCTCACTCAAAAGCAACAGAGTTGTGCTTTCATAGCAATTTAATCTATAGAAACAAAATCAAACCACTCAAACATTGCTTGCCATTTGGGGCAGGTGAAATGCTTAGAGAGGCAGGCAGCACATCCTGAGGTTTCTAGAACATCCCCAAAGCCTGGAGAGTTCTGTTCTCTTAAATTACATTTCCTAAACCAGCACTCAACAAGGGGCACAATCATTTTCTTGCACAGATTATGGGCTATTTTTCCTCACTAAGAACCGAGCCTAAATCTACAGTTACTTATATTTTAGAGTAGAAATCTTGTTCACCTGGTTGAGGTCCTTGAGATCTGTTAAATGGGACATGAATGACAATGGAACAAGATGGCTCATTTATCCAACAGTGGCTATTAAAAATACAAGTTTTAATCTTCCAATGCAATAGGAATTGTGGAAAACTTTGCTGGAGGAATGGTTCCAACTAACATATGGCAATGACCATAGAGGATTTAGTGAACGTACACATGGCTGCCACTGTGGTCTCCAAATCTCAGCGAAGATTTGACTTCCCCTCCAGGAAAGCAATAACAACCTCTCAGGGGACTGATACTTTAGCTAGAGTGAAGATTATACTCTGAATTCCCTGTAAGGGTGCAGTGGGTATGGGGCTGCTTGGATGTGGTAGGTGGAAAGCATGACAATAATAGGGAAATGTTACAGAGGCAGGATTGGGTCCATCTTCTGCAGCTCCAGCCCTGAAAAACCTTCCTCAGGGAATGAATCTGAGAGGAACCTGCAAGGATTCTTAAACTTGTAAACAAAATTTGCAACTTAAGAACAGTGGCTCTTCCTGATCAAATGGGACTTGCCATTAAGATAAATGAATATACTGAAATTAAAATCAACATAACAGTGTGCACAATTAGAGCTGAAGTTAAACTCAAGTAGCAGAACCTGCTTCCCACAAGAGCACACCATAAACACTGAGACACGGGCAGTTTGAAACAGAACAAGTATAAAACAAGTGTACAAATCTGTAATAAGTCAAACTTTATTGTAAACCATTATAATGTAATTACATCAGATACCCTTAAAAGTTTAAGGTAACACCACTGATTAAACAATATGGTCCAAACAGAGGGCAGCAGAATACAGCTGATGGTTTTGCTCACATTGGCTATACTCTGAATTTACTTACAAACAAACCCCACATTCAGTTTGAGACGGATACCCACACAAGACAAAAACACCTACAAAAGAGTCCCTTTTTTAAAGATACTGCAGTTTTACTTTGTAAAACCATAGTAGTCATTTTCAGTAATTGAACTGGAAACTTCACCTAAAAAAGTTTGCACGCCTATGCTGTAGATGTACTCTGACTTGGTGAGGCTCAATTTATTCACTTTCATTACTGGTTTCTCCTGTAAAGAGCACGGCAAAGTTGCAAACATGGGTTAGTCAAGCACAGTGGCAGAGATTCCTTGTGATGCTCAGCTCTGAGCAGAGCGGGAGAGCCCAGGCCCCCCTCCCCAGGCTCGGCAGGGATCGGAGCAGACACCTGCCCGAGGGGATCACTTTGCATTGCTCGAATTTGCAACTCAGTTTCTGAGTTTTCCCTGAAGAAAAGCTATAGTACATTTTAGTTAGCAACGTTAACAGACAGTATTCACCTACTTAAATTAAGACAAGGGGACCTGAACATATTGAAGCCAGAACTTGGAAACCACATATTAGACAACACCACTGTTTTAAGTTTATGCAGATGTGTCACAGGTCAGATATTAGGAACAGTTAATGCATTTAGGTTGACCGCTTGTGGTGAATTCCATCTCCACCAATATTTCTGTGTCTCTTTTCTAAGTTATAATCCCTTTCTCTTACTTTGCCATTCACTACATAGCTTATTTTCATTAAAGAGAATCCTATTTTCTAAGCACAGCCTGAATTAAACTTTTGTTATGAGTTGTCCTAAAGTACATTTGCCAGGCAGAAATCTGAATGACAATTGGAGGATAATGCAAATGTGATGTTGCAGTATCATTACTGGATCAACTCTTAATGAAAAGTCCATTTCAGACTGTACTGCCAATACATTTTAACAAGTGGTAAGACATAGTGAAGCACTAAGCACACACTCCCTTCTCACACATGCAAGCCTGCCAGACAAAAGGACTTGTCCTACTCGTAATTATGGCAAGAATTCCAATTTTTACCTTACAGAGAGGAAAACTGCCAGTTTTACATTTTCCATCTGTTCCACAATGATAACGAAGAATAGGAAAACCAGCCAGATTTTGTTATTTAGGTAAAATTCTGAATAAAATAATTGTCTTAGTAGAGAAAGTAATTTTTTCCCCCTCTGAAGGTTGCTCCTCCTGTTACTACTGCGGTATTTAAAATACTTCTGTGTCTTTGCATCATAGTGCTTTACTACATCATCTTGCTAGGCATATCTAGATCTCATATCAAGTGACATTTAAGCACTTAAGACATGAAAAATTAGGCATTCAGAACCTTTGCTATAACCACCTTCACGAAACTGCTCCGTAGTGCTTCATACTGTTTTGTACTTGGTCAGTAAGCTTGAGGTCTGCTCAAAACAAGGATTTTTACATGATTAAGGCCATAACTTTATACTAACACTTCACAGACTAAACATGAGACTAGAATCATTTTGATAATTGAAGTA
The DNA here is from genome assembly GCA_013398275.1 of Promerops cafer. NCBI lineage: Eukaryota > Metazoa > Chordata > Aves > Passeriformes > Nectariniidae > Promerops > Promerops cafer. Next base: position 513,526 of record VZSE01000989.1, on the reverse strand, counting down.
ACTGGAGGAGGGAAAAGGAAGATAAGATGCAAGCTCGCAGAGTTAGATTTGTGTGCGCTGCTCAGTTATCTCAGCCGGCGAGGATCGCCATGGCTCTGCACTGGGATGCAGCACGTGTTCAGTAGCTTTAGTTCACTATCTGAAACAGAACAAATCCTGTGCTAAAAAAATAAATGCTGACAATTGTGACAAGAGCCAGTCCTAGCTCTTAAATCCCTTTGGAAAAGTGAGCTGTAGGAGACTATTCTGTTGATGAATTCCTTGAAGTACTGTGCTTTTGGAGATCTGTGCCTGCCCAGTGGTCAATAGCCAAGAGAAGATGCAAGTCATACAATCAATAAAAAAACCCCAAACCCCTCAAACCGGAGGCAACACTGATTAGGGACATTTCCCCATCCCCACCCCCCATGTCAAAAGAACTCAGGTAGGCTTCCACTGTCATTAGTTTTTAGATTTAGTCTAAAGGAAACACTAGTACTGTAACTTATTGCAGTTCTTACGTTTCAGTGCACAGTAACAAAGGTCAGTGGCTCAACTAAAACCTCGGGTTTGGTAAATGTCCCTTTGAGCTGGCTGGGCACCCTGAGGTGTCAGAGCATCGTGTCCCCTTGGCAGCCACCAGGAAGAGGGCTGCTGGAATAGTGAAAGTAAGCACGGGAGCGCACAGTTCAGTATTTACTAAGGCCCAGTTAAGTGGTCTGGATAATAAATCACATTAAGACCTAGTAAATCTATAAAAAAATGTAAAAAACCTTAAAAAGTTCTGAGCAGTTTTCCAATGAAACTGGTTTAAGGCTTGGAATTTTTCTGGTGTCCAGATACTACCACAGATTTGCATTTAAGGTCTGTTGCCACCTCTTTGACACATTGCCTTGTCCTGCACAAGGTTTAGCTAAGCAAGGAAAGCTGTCAAAAACAATCATTTAGAAAATATGCAAAGCAAAAGGATGACACTGAGAACATGTCTGCTAGGTTTCAGATCACCACGTGCTCTCAACTATCAGAAGAGACACTGAAAATCCCAGAAATGCTGTGGTAACAACTGCACTGTACCCCTTGAGGTTGTTCTTTTATTACTGAAGGATAATGAGACTTTAAGGAAATTAAATAGGAGAAATTTTGTTGTTGCTGCTGTTAAGCACATTAAGTAGAAGACTGCTTTTCCAACAAAAAACAAGGGACAGAATTGTATTTGCAATATTGTAGCACAACTGCTTCAATCAGATCACAGTCCTGTACTGCAGGCCCTATAATAGGAAAAGTATCAGAACTGTTCCATCTCTTTTGGGTCATTTGAGAGGTATGCACAAGAGACTTGCAGAAACAGAAATAATTAGAGTCATCCACAGATACTCATTTCACAAATAAGTTATCACAATGGATTTTTGTTATACACTAAAGTGCACCTTTATGCAAACACGACCTCCTACTGAAAAAGGTATTTTCAAATTATGTGGTCAAGAGCACACATAGGACTGCATTTTTTAGTGATATTTGGTGACTTCAGCAGTGACAGAGAGCTTCTCCCTTTGCAATCCCTTTGTCTTAAATCAGGAGACAAGGATAAATAAGATTTTCACTACAAATCTTTTGACCTGTTCTGCACAAAAAAGGGAACTGTACCCTTTACTCTGATAAAGAGAATCTTTAAATACAACTGTATGAAAATATAACTTAAATATAAAATAGTCAGATAGATTTGAGAAGACTTGGAAAAAAATCTTTGTTCCACCTATTAGTTCCATAGGTACCCGGTAGCAAGTAAACATTTGTACTTAAAAAAATAATGTTAAGTTACAGCTTGTAACCATAAACTATTCTGCTCTAGGAATTATGCTGCAAAAGCCAGTTTTAGTAATAAAACACACTCCTTTAACTTAGTCAACTCTGATGCCTTTTTGAGAACTCCATACCAAGTCCCATCAGTAACTGAAAGTGAAAGATTCTGTATCTGTTCTCTCTGATCTTCTGACACCTCCCACATGAATCCTTAGTGACTCGTCCATTTTCCACACATGATGAGGAGACATTCTTGCATAATTGGTCAGTGTGTTTATAGTGCAACTGAACTGGAAGTCTTCCAACTGCTTTGCCTTCTGTTGGTAGACCTTGCTTCTAAGTCAGTTTGTATGAAAAGGGAGATGTAATTGCAACATTAAACCCCACTGACAGAAGTTTTTGCCATGAAACCTGCAAGTCCACAGGCCAAGGAATGTGTCATACGGGCAGACCAAAGCGATGCTTCTTCTTCTTGATGGGCTTTAAGTTGGTCAGTCTGCGCAGGTCCTCCTCGGCGTCCGACTCCTCCATCTCATCATCTGCTGAAATAAGGATCTAAAAACAAAGTACAGCTTCTGAGCACATGGAGCAATCACACTCCTTTCTACTTTTAAATTTTACTTCTTTTTATGCTTGCAAAGCACCTTATTATTTGCTCAGGAAAGAGCTTACAGAACCCAATTAGGATTTACTGCCACACTATCAAACATCACTGCAGATCCTATCGGAAACCTCCAGTAAATTTTGAAGAAGGGTAGATGCATATTAATCTCACTACAGCCACTAACTCTGAACCCAAAGAGTGATGCCAGAACAGCAGAGGCAGCTTGAGAGAATATTTAAGGCCTTGGTCCACACTGGTAACAAGGCAGTCACATTACCTGGCAAACCCCATATAAACAGCACTGTTTATCACACAGAAAAGTTACATTAACTTACTAAAGCTAAACCAACTCACCTTCAAAGAAACCACCCATCTTTCAGCTGAACTAAAAAACTGCTCACTTAATGTAATTTAGAATAACGTCATGCTAAGGCAACCATGTAAATAAATCTCGAAAATCAGGTCAGTTGCCTCCACCAGCTCCCTCTCACTTCAAGTTATTAACCTCTCTTTGAATTAGAATTGTCTATTAGTTTTGTATTCTCTGTGAGGTTTTTTTAGCAGCACTTGCAGCACAGCTCACCTGTGGTATTTACATATATTATTGTGTCTTCCTGCCCATCTGGAAGGAAATTAACTGCCCGAGTGGTACAACAATGACTTTTTCCTTAAGTGGTTCTCAACTGCCATAGCTAGGAGCTATGCAAAATCAAACCTCAGCAAATCAAACACGCTCAGCAAATCAAACCTAAGTTGACAGTGCTACAATGCAATCAATATCAGGAGAGAGGAACTGGATTGATATTGCTTTAATTGCAATAATTAACTCTACATACTTCTGACTCTGACTCCTCATGTGATGCTGCTCTCCTGTATCGGACTTTACTTCCATTTCTTGAATCTTGTCCTGCTTCCTTTTCTTCAAGTTTAGCTTTTGTCTTCCCTTTCTTCATAAGGAAATTATCTACTACCCAGAACATTAATGCCTGTTAAAAAGAAGGGGAAAGTGACAGTTCAGCTTTCTTCAGAGTAGAAGAAAGGTCCAAATACTGACCAAATGAACTTGACAATAATTCTGAATTGGCCAAAAGCTAGATCTTGTGTAGGCACAGGGTCACATATCTTATTATACCTTTCAGGAATGCTCTAGAACCCAGCTACTTTATCCCTTCATGGAAGAGAAGAAAATCAGAGAAGTAGTGATTATTCACAGTGATTGTATATTAACTCTTCATGTAGCAATGCTTTACCAGCAGTTATTACATGCAAGGACACCCACTGCCTCTGGCTCTAATCCCTAAATCCCAGATTGCTGCAAGAGTGTACTTTGGGAAGGATGACTGCACACTTGCCCTTTTCCTCTGCTCCACCATAGGCCAGCCACTATTAGCTATGGTCAGACACAGGATACTTCACAGGACGTCTGCCCTTAGACCAACTGCTTCCTGAAGCAAATTTCACTGTAATTTTATAATCTCTGTGTCAGTCAATCGACTGAAGTCATTAGGCCAAAGGGGTCTATGAGGCACTTCTGCCCCTCTCCTGAACCTGGTTCATTAGCTCCATATGGATTTCAGCTTTGTAAAATCTACATAGCCAGGCAATTTACCCATTCTTCAGCAGCCCTTATTAAGCACCAAGGTACACGGTGTTTTAAGGACTAATGTAAATTAATGAACACATGGCAGAAGGATATCCAAGTAAACATCCCATGAAGTGAGTTGTACTAACGTTAACAAAGAAGGGAACTATCAGCATGACGATTGCCAGCTCCAGCTGGGGGTTCTCTATGGGATTCAATAAAGCCACCTGTGAAAAGAAAAGGATGGAGTTCAGCTCATGGCAGTACATGCACACAGCTGGCTTAGGCAGGGCAATGTTCATGTACAAGCTAATGTGACAGAAATAACGCAGGTGAACCAAAAAAGGGCAGCTTTGAGAAAAGCAAAGTATTTAGGACAGCTCATAAATTACCACAGATAAGTAAGTGGGGCTGACAAGACACTTATCTCTGTCATTTTTGTTTACAGAAGTCTGAAGAGCTGCCTTAGAATCATCTTGAACATTTTAGAGCTGCTCCCAAGGAACACATTGTAGATTCATCTTTAGGAAATTTAAACAGAGCAGAGTTTTACAAAATACACAGGAGAAGAAGGAGAAGAGAGTTCCTGAAGTAGTCCAGAGCACACAACAGAGCTAACTGGTTTCAATGGGCAGTAACAGCACCACTTTGAATATATGGCTGCATAGAGTCCATCAAAATAAAGATTAATCCAGTCAGCATCAGTGGATTCACTAATCCATCACAAATTTCTAAAAGTCTACAGTTAAAACCTATCAACAAGGTCAGGCAAAGAAAATTCTTCAAAATACTACAAGAATACAAAATAGCTGTAGGCAAGAATTAGAGTTAAGAAAAGAAAGAACCACTTAGTAGTTCCAAGGGTACTTTAGACAAGGAGACAGAATTAAATTTTGGATATTTCAGTTTACAAAAACCCCTCAAAATATGATATGATATTCCTGGCAATGGATAAAGGTCTCATTAGCAATATCCCAATTAAACTAAAAGAATATACCACTACTACAGAGTTAATTGGCAATGAGTGTAGACAATCATGATGCTTGAGCCAAACCAATAAACACTGCTGGAAGTCTTTACAGCTTCCACCTAAAATTCACTTGTCTGTAAAATGCTGTAAAAACACCAACCTCTTTCCACTGAGGTATAAGCAGCACTATGATGATGATGGTTTTCTCAAATGTCATAATCATTATGTACAGAGCACACTGGCCCATCCAAGCACTGCACTGTAGGGGGTCACCTGCAAGACAGAAGAAAGGTTCAATATATGCATAGGTTTGATTTACTTCATAGTAAACATCTTAAAAAGCAGTATTAGAAGAGGCAGCAGGGCAGCTAAATCCTTCAGAAGTGCCTCCTCCAATTCCTTTAGTGCTGCTCCTTCCCCTTCCTCTGCCTCACCCCAACTTTCAAAAAGTATCAGAAACTGAATCTAACAGGACTTTGTCCCATTCAGCAGCACCTGTGATAGGCTCACACTGTTTCATACAATCTGATGAAAGCAAAACAGATAAACTTTCATTGTGTTTCTCCTCATATTGTTAATTTTGATCCTCTATCATGACATATTAAGTGTCTTAAAGGGGAAAATTTGAGGGAAACATGGCTGGGGAAAACATATTTCTCTTCAGTCTACGTAGAACTTAGATTTCCACCATTGTCCCTAGGCTACCTTAAACATGTATTTCCTCTCTACAAAGTTAGTTACCATAAGTAACCAATTGAAGCAACAGGTGCAAGGGCTGGTATAAAAATTTAACTGAATAAAAAATTAGGATCATATTTTCGTTCCAATGTGAAAGGGTTTGAAATTCTTCTGCACCTCGAGGGCAAAGTGAGAACCTGACTGCATGAAGTTATCTGCCAGGACAGAAAGAAGACCACAAATATTTGAACAGGAAAACTTATTCACTCTATTAGACTCTTTGAAAGAAGGCAGAGAAACAAAAAGAAGACAAAAAAGGGGAAAAAAGAGGATTGGTAAGCCTAACAAGCTTCGCAGGTGAGCTTGAAGCTGCACTTCACTGGAAAACAAAAGCAAGCTCTGGAGGGGGGTGACAGATCTTCAGTCTTTGCAGCAGCCTCTGCAATCTCTTCAAAGGCAGCTCCAAACTCCCAGCCTGGGGATGAATAATGGGCAGTGGAAAATCAGATGCCTTCATGTGTTTGTAATGCATAATGGACAGTTGCTGCTTCCTTTTCTGGAACACTCCTGAAAGGCTTTCAGTATTAATACTTGGTAACAGTGAGACGTAGTGTTTGCTGCTGAAATGCTATACAGAGAAACTGATAAATCAGACTGGAGCCAAAACAACAAATACGTCCTAAGTTTTACAGGATGAGTTAGTGATCAACATTCAACAGTCTGAGAGGAAAGCAATCAAAATGCTTGAGTTTCACAATTACATACTGCAGTTACAGCTTCTCTTGGAAAAACCCAGAGTTAGAATTTTGAAAGGGAGAACATCAGTAAGTCGAAGTTGTGCAACTGTAATTCTTCTGCAGATACAAGGCCTGAATTAGGTTTGAGAATTAAATTTTAGAAATTAATTTCTATACTCCACATTTTTATTAACATTCTGTAGTTTCTTTCACTAATTAGCAAATATTAAAAAATAATCTAGCTTTAGCTACAGCCTTACTAATGAAATGAACAGTTTAATCTCTTTTCCAATCTTTATTTAATTCCTAAAAGCAAAGACAGTGAAAACAATTTTGCATCTTTTGCAACTCTCAGGAGATTCTGTACATCCCAAAACTCTGAAACTCTGTATTAAAAGTGTTGTGCACTCTCACCAATGAATGTTTTGTTCCACAATGTTTTTGTGGGGAGTGGTGCTGGTTTCTTTTCTGGTACATGACTGAAATTAGAAGTTGTGTATATTAAATTCTACTTGAGGATTTTTGTGTGCCCCAATGCACCTAGAAAATTATCTTTTAGCTGTAATTACAAGTGTACACAGCAGGGATGCTCCCTACTTTGAATTTAGCAAGTCTTTTGACAGTGTCCCAGTAGCATCCTTGAAGAAAGGTGGGAAGATACAGACCGGGTGGGTGAAGATACAATTCTGATATGAAGGAAAAAAAGCTTTCACAGTGAGAGTGGTTAAATCAACTGGAGTAGGTTGTCTGGATAAAGGGGTTCTTAAATCCTAAACCATGGGTAAATGAAAAGCTGACTGGACCATGCCCTGAACAACCCACTTCAACTTTGAAGTTAATCCTGATTTGAGCAAGAGGTTGGATTATATGACCTCTGGAGTTCCTTTCTAACTAATTTTTTCTATGGTTTTATAAGCCATGAAATTCAAGTTAATAATATCACCACACCCAGAAGATGCTCCAAAGAGCACCTTCAGACATTTGTTCATTTAGGGATTCTGTACACAAACCCAAACTAGAACTTTAATGTTAATGTTGAAGCCATAAAGCTGTAATTTAATTTCTAAAGTCTCTTATAGTCATCTCTTGAATTCTGATTCTATACTTGTCATGTATAGAATAATCCAGCAAATTAGTGGAAATCTTGCTACTGCAAGAAAAGCAAATAAAGAACGAAACTGAAATATTTTGAATCCTCTGCAGTGACAACTGCAGCAGTATTTTTGTAAAATGCTGGGCAATGCCAAATTTGCCTATACTTGTATCTGCCACTGCCATCAGCTGCTTTGTAGAAGTATGTTTAGAGACAGTTCTTGAACCAAATACCTGTTATTCCTCTACCTTGTAATTTCCTTCCGTTCTTCAGATTCTGACAATTTTTTCTTAAGAAAATGCCAACTCACAGAACTGCTCCAAAATAAATTTTAAACAGTTTTGAAGTCAGTGCTATCTACCTCACATGGCTATAAGTAAGTTGCTCTGCAAGGGGCAAATGAAGAGCTGGAGGAAAAATGTGCATCAAATACAATTTCTGAGCTTTGCCATGGAGAGGCAAAGCCAAGAAAAGAGGGCACAGCACAATTCAGCTGCCAGTGGAGTTTATAATCACCAGGAGGGATTTATCACCTGTTTTCTACTCGCAGCAGCTAAAGTAGCTCAAGACAAGAAGGGAAGGAGAATGCAGGGAACATTCTTTTCGGTACAGATCATAACTGCTTTTCTCCTCTTTACACACTCAAATATATTAACTGATTCTGCACTTCTATTAAAATCCAACTGCTGATGTAATGAATCTGAAAATACAAAACCATAGATATGAAGACAAATCCTATAAAACTAAAAATTCTGATGCAAAAAAGCCCTTGAGAGAGTGTCATAGCCCTATGCTCATAAATCAGAATGCAGTGCTGTTTTGCTGTACAAAAAGCCACCATTTATAAATGCTGATATTTTGGTATCCATTCCTTCCTTGAGGTATTTATGCTTAAAAACTATCCTCCATATAAAGAAGAGGCTTTTAAAACCAGCAGGACACTGCTATTTTTGTGACAGCTTCAAGTAATGAATCACCAGGGATCAAGTAATAGAGCTAAGAAGGGAAATGAGCTCACAGTGAGAACTAACTTGAGACAAATGATTATTTAGGCTCTAGAAACACAAACATCACTCAGTCACAAGAAGAGACTTGTCTGGGGGTGGAACGAGGGCTCCTGTTTGTTTTCCCACACTTACAAACAAACTGAAATCACAATGGTCCCCAAGCTGAGGACTTTATTTTACTACTCCAGATAAAATGCTCCAAGACCCTGATACTTTTCAGTGAACCATGGGGTGGAGAAGAGAGGAGACGTGTGGAGAAGAGAAGGCTCCAGGGTGACCTTATTGCAGCATTTCAGTACCTGAAGGGGCTCCAAGAGAGCTGGAGAGGGGTTGTGGAAAAGGCTGTGGAGTAAGAGGCCAAAGGGGAATGGGTGCCCTATGCCAGCGGGCAGGGTCAGATGGGATCTTGGGAAGGAATTGTTCCCTGGAAATGTTCAAGGCCAGGTTGGATGGGGCTGGGATAGTGGAAGGTGTCCCTGCCCATGACAGGGAGTGGGATGAGATGGTTTTTGAGTTCTCTTCCAAACCAAACCAAACCACTTTGTGATTCTATACTACACATCCATATTTAACTTCAAAATCCCAAGTTCTAAACACACTTGCAACCCCACAGAACTGCTTTTTAGTCCCCTCTTCTACCCTACTTTATTTTTAAAAATCTTATGAAAAATAACAGCGTTCTTTCGGTCAAACTGAAAAATTTTAAATCAACTGGTGATATGTGGGTTTTCACTTCAGGAACACCAGGGACACTTAAAAGAAGCACACGACAGCACATGATCCAATACAACTTGTCCTTTTAGATGGCATTTCTTACAGAGGGCCTAACCTTACTGCACAGCCAAAACTAATAACTTTCCATCTGCTCTCTAATTCTCTTTATACCAGAAGCCTCTCCCACATGATTAATGGAAACGCAGATTTGCAATATGCTTTAAAATAGTCCCTACAATAGCTTGATTAAAAACCTAACACACTAAGGGCAGGACAGCACATTAATAAAGATGCAGAAAAGAAAGTTAGTGACTAATAAAATGATCTGATACTAGAGAGAACAACTAACACAAGAGGGTTTATGTAATTTCATACATCACTTACACACACACACAGGAGAATACTCAATGAACAGGTTCAGGTGTTTCAGATCTCCTAATTCAAAGTGACACTACTGGAGCAGCCACAAATCACCTCCAAAGCACTACACAAGTTCATCTCTTGATTTTAAGAACTTAATTACTGCATTCAGAAATGCCTCATAACTAGAACGAACCCCAGATTGTTTTGAAAGCTGGTAAGAAATAGAGAAATTTCAGGGGAGTGAATACACTCCCCACATCTCCCCATCCACACAGACTGCTTACTGTTGAAAGAACATTAAAATGGGAAAGGACAACAGATTACACACAAGTTATTCAAAATGTTATTAGGAAGAAATAAAATCTAATATTTCTAATATCTATATCTAATATGATTACAAATACCTACCTATAATTGTAATAGATACAACAATTTTTTCTTCTCTAAATGGAAACTCAAGTTTTATATGGGCTGAAAGCTGCTCAAACATCTTTAAACGGCTTCAAGCCAAACCAACAATCAGAAAATGGGGCTCTGGGCAAGAGGTCTCACCTCTTTCCTTGCCCCTTCACCTTCCCTGGGCATTGGTGCTTGCCTGATCCCTTAGAGACACAAGTCTGGGCACTAATCTGGAGGAACTATTTACTTTTTTTATATCTAGTGAATTTTTGATGGTTTAGCTCTCTTGGTCAATTCCCTGAAGAGTCAGATATGCACCAGTCCAAGGAAAAGAGTGGAAATACTGGACTGCGGCATGTGGGATAAAAGCAGACAAGCAGTGTTGTGGCAGTGCTGATTTAAACAGCTTAAGTGGCCATAAACTGTACCCTAAAAGATACACATTAAATCTCTATAAATCTAACATGCCCTAATGGTATAGGCAGTTATTTCTCCTAAGTTGCTTGTCATCATCTCTAAACCTCTGACATTAAAGCAAATAGCAATTAATGTTACTTGATTGCAAACTTCTCAAGCTTTTAAAGTGCTCCTATTTCACAAAGCCTTTATTTATTCTTAGTTCTGTCAGCTACTTAGGATCATTAAAACCAAAGAAATCGACAAAACCAAAATCCTACCAGTAATATTTATATAACTGCTGTGAAAGCTCCTAACTTGTCAGGCAAACATTTTTAACTTTCTTAAACTTTCCCCCTCCCAAAACCATTGGGGTTGTTGTTTTTCTCTCTGATGAAGAGCCACAGCTCACTTATAAGGCAACATCTCCTCCCATTCCTGTCTCAAGGAGCTGCAAATGTGATTTCTAGCATATACACTAAATTTTCATTTTCAGCAATCTGACAATAACAGACTGAACAAAGTTAAATGTTGATGTTAAGAATGTGTGACACTCAACTGCGTCTGAAAATCCACAACTTCTGCACATCAGTGGACTTTTGTGTGATGGAAGATAAACTGCAACTTCACCTGAAAGTGATTTCACAGTCTGTTCCTCACACGTTCTTCACCAGTCATACAGGCCCTACATGCACAAGCTCCAGTGATCATTACTTGAGGAGCAGCACAGACCATCTTGCCACTCCTTTCTCTGAAGGGATGTGGCTGTTTAAAGAGGGCTGGCAGAACTCTTGGTCTGTATCTTCAGACAGTGGCACGTGGTTCAGTGAAAGCTTTAGTGAGGAATGACCTCCAGCAATCATTTCTTTTAGAAGTGTTTCAGAGTAAATTTATCATGCTGGTATTTTTTCCATGAGATTAGCCAATATCATAATTTGTTGAATCACTCCTTAAAAAAATAAATATTCAAGCAGTTGTTCCAAACTCAGTAAATGCTCAGAGACTTGTTGAGCTTTCTGAGACACAAGGTGCAGGCTTAGATATAGAACTTAAAAGAACCCTCGTGACAAGTGAAATACTAAAATGATTGTACAACGATTTTAGGATGAGTTAACCACTTGCTGAAATACTGTGAGATTCTACCCTGAGAATCACTTCAGTGCCAGAACAGAACATTTACCATATTCCCCAAAGCGAAGGGACTCCCACTGCTGCCATTCCACGATGCTGCTGACAGCACGGATCCCGATGTAGATCAGCAGCATTCCTAAGGTGGCATCCAGCAAGAAGTTGATAAGGTACCTGAAAGGAAAAACAGAAAAGAAAACAAGGAGTCAGGGTTCATTTTCTACAGGTTCAGGGTATTTTAACACCATGATTGATAAAAGATCTGTAAGTATGTTGAGAAGCCAGAGTACTGAGAACAATCCTTTACCCACTTCTGTAATTACACTGAGCATCTAAAATTTAAACAGTTTTAGCAGCCTCAGTATTTTTTTTCTGTCCTTAAAGATCCCCAAACTTTCTAAAACTAGTTATTTTCTAATAGTTGTTCACCAAATGTGAGTTTCAATGAACGTTGCATTAGTGAAACATTAAAATCAAGGCTGAGTGCTTGCAGAGGAACCGAGCCTGCACGAGTCCCGCCGAGGCCACAAGAGGCTGCTGTAAGCCCGCAGCAGGAAGGCAGCAGCAGGAGCAGGGCAAACAGAGGCGCCAGCACCTATTCCACGGCACACCAGGGATGCCCGAGATTCCCCAGAACACCGGGCTCGCCCCGGGATGTGTCCTTAACCTGCCCACAGGACCTGCTGTGCTGCTGCCAGGCAAGTCTGGATCCACTTTCAAACTTAGGGATATTTTTCCTAAGAGAGATTTTGGTTAATGCTATGTGATTTTTTTTCCTGCTATCAAGAACCTGCACCCTTGTCTGAGAAATTATCCAGCTCCCCACTGTAATTTCGGTTATCCTGAGAATACTGAATAACCTCACTCTCTTACTTGTTTTGTGTCATGTTACACTTACATTAAAAGTGGGATTTGAAAATAAAAATAGGTAGATGCAGGAGAATGCACATACCAGTAAACTCTTTATTTTGAAAACAAAGTTATTTTTAATTTAAAATATCGTAATACACTATTGTGCTTTAGCTTTAAACACTGACAATTTCTGAAATGCTTTTGTTACCTCACTTGAATATATACTTTGAGTTATAAAAATTGAATGAAAGTAATTTGCACCTGCCAGTTTCTAAATCTATCAGAAAATTCTTAAATCTATAAGCAAGGAAAATCCTACAATGATGCCTGGTATTACTGAAACTGTCATAATTATAACTCACATTTTACTGTTAATGTGCTAAAATAAATGCATTTTGCCTAACAAAATGCTTTGTGGTGGGAAGAGAAAAGCAGTGTTCTTGCACATTTCTACCACGCAGGAGCACAGAAGGAGCCAAGGAGCAATAAGGGATAGAAAACTGGCTTGTGCAGCAACACAAGCATGGTCCTTGAGCTGCGTGTCTCCTTTGTTTACCCCAGAACAACAAGTGAGCAGATGCCATGGAAAGGAACTGGACTGGTTCTAAAAGGCAAATTACTGGGCTTTTAGAAGTAATTTCACAGCTTTCACTACCAGCAATGTGTAAGCTTCTTTGAGCATGAGCCTTATCAAGAACAAACCCAAACAATTACCATTTGCTTCGGGAGCTCCTGTTGGGGCCTTAGTCATAAAATCTTCAGGTTTAATACACTACAGAGAAATGCTTATCTATTTAGTCACACTGCTCCAAGCGTGACATTGCAGAATTAATTTCTCTACTAACTGCCTGGCTACTAAGCAAGATTTCCCGTTTTTTACAAAATGAAAATAAAACTGCAGCAGCCAATGTAGGTTTTAGAAGCAAATACAAACACAAATGATTTTTGCTAAATAACCCTGGAAGCAATCTCACTTTATATTACAGCCTTGCTTTACTACAGTGAACAACACCAGTGGATATTCATTTCCTTTGGTCCCAGCACCTTCAATAAACAAATTTGAACTGCAATGTGCATCCCAAGTCCTCATTCATTCACTGGAGAGGGACAAGTAGCAAGGCTTTGCCCTTTAGGTTTAAAATAGCTCCACACAGTCCAGACTCCTGCTAGCCATGAACTTAATGAGAAGAATCCTGATCCTTGATTAACTAAGGTTAAACCACAGGTTTTTTAAAGTGACTGATTTTTACCATGAAAACGTGTCTTAGCTTTATCTTGCCTTACTATCCACATACATCAATCTCAGCTACAGAACTTCCATAAAGACCAGTTATTCCAAAATTAAACACTCACAGTGAACAAGGGTCTTCTTCTGTAAGGTCTGATAAATAGACATTTGCGAAGTGGATGAACAACATCCCTATGGCTTGCTTGGAAGTATCTAAAAACCTATGTAAAGTAAAAACAGTTTTTAAGACACACAGAACTGTTTACAACACAGCCAGACATTGCAAATTTCTGTTAATTAAAACTCCATCTCTATTATTAATTTTTTTCTCCAAATGAAAACACCAGAATGACAAAAGTATCATGGTATTAAGCTTTTATTTAACAATGTTCCATTTTAAATTCTGCCCCTACTTTTTCTAACAATAACCCAAATCATATTAACTTGAAACCTACCACTGTAAACGTAAAGTCTACGGATATCCTCTTGGTATCATATGAATTATCCAAGAGCTAATCCTGACTAACTCTAGCTAAGTCTTTAATAACCTCCTGGAAACAATGAGTATCCCAGCCCTGATAGGTATTTTGGACCTTTAATGTTTATGCATTTTTAGCAAGCTTATGGCACAGACAAAAATAAAATCCTCATCATGTGCTTGTGGGCGAACAACTTAATAGTGACTAATGAGTCCTTTATCTACAGTATTTCATTTAAAAGCCAGCATATTTTTCACCTGAAAGCATGAAGTGGTTTCACTGAATTTTATCTACAGTGCAGAGCTTAGAACACACTGCAAAAGAATTCCAGCCTTGACAATATTATCTCCAAAGCAGATGATAAAGTCAGAGAGAAAACAGTTTGTTACTCAAGGGGAAAATATAAACCCCCACTAAGACAGTGATTCAGTAATGACTCCAGCCCTTACCATTCTTTTTTCATCATCCTCTGCACAAACCCAAAACTTTCAGTGGATGTTTCATTAAATGTAAAACATAAGAATTATAGCAAGAGTATTCTGCAGGCAAGAGTGTGTTCTTTGTATTATACAGAAAAACAACCATTTTGCCTGTTGTTTGCACATCTAAAAAGATCTAAACACCCCAACAGATCCAAATGACATTTTATGCCTGAATTCATCTTCCCTCCCTGATAACTGTCTTGAACTTCAATCTCTTCATTCACTGCATGACACAGAGAGCAGAGTGTTGGAGATGAGGCAGGAAGCCAGTGAGTTACATATCTAATCAGTACACCCTGCTATAAATAACAATACTTGAGTCCCAGAACAAGATTCCGTGCTTAAAAATTAAGGGCTATCAGTGCACTTGTCAGAATTTCAGGCTGAGGTAGACTGTAGTACACAAAGATTTTGTACTTATTTTTCCAATAAAATAAAGGTCAGTGATAGTTTTGAGAAGCAGCATTGTATGAGAGGAATTTAAACCACTGAAGTCTTGAACAAGTGGAATGGCAGCCTAACACTTCAAGCAGTCTCAAAACTGGTATGGCTTATGTTGGCATTGCTTCAATCCAATAACTTTTAAAATGTAATAAACACAAATACACTTTTTATACCTTGTATTTTTTATGGTTGATGTACTTGTATCTTTTATCATCCTGTTTTCTATTTTATACATAGTAGGATACCAACAAAACATGGAATTTTATTTGAGGCCAGCTGAGATGATCTTCTAAGCTTATGCAAATTTGTAGATATTCAGATGAATCTTAGGGCTACTCTAAGTTTCCATCTTTAGGAAGAAGCACAAATTGAAGCTTTATGCTTAAATGCATATCTCTACTGAATCCTGGAAGTGTTCAGTAAGAAATGACTACCCAGGAAACACACAGAAGGTGTGTTAAATACATGACTCATGTATTTTGGTAACTTTTTTGGTTCCTCACTGACAGTTACCGATTTCTTGTCATCTCTTTTCTTTATTTTAATCATCATACACTAACATAATCCCTTCAATTTCTACAACATGCAAGACGAAAAGAAGTTAAAAATAAAGCAGAAACTTACCATATCCTCCAGGGACGTCTTTCATGCTTTGGTTCTCTGAAGCGTTTTACTAGGGGGGGAAAAAAAATTGAAGACAATCAGCAACTTCCAAAGCAACAAAAATATAGAAAAGTAGAAGCATATAATCCTGCAGAAACGTGATATCCTTCAATGAAATGGATTTTTCACTACTGCACTTCACTATATCAAACTCCAAGGATCCATTTTTGGAAACTCCCTTCTGTCACCTTTAAGTTCCTGGAGCTCCATTCTCTGACTGCCAATATCCCTCACGTGAAACAATAATCCACATCTGACCACCATTCCCTTGGCCTGAGCTTTTATGGCTGCCCATCCAGAAAACTTAATTTCCAACAATAAAGCAGGTATTAGAAAGAGCTGTTTGTTTTCCTCACTGGAGACCCAAACCCAAATTGGAAAGTATTCTCATAACTTGGGCAGTCCATGATATCAGAATGAAACCAAGTGAATCAGTAGCAGGACAAATACATTCTCTAACAACGTGTCTCTATTTTGTCAGCAAACTGAATTATAAAAGGAAAGAAGGACAGACTTTTTTTTAGTCTGATAATCCCTTCACAAAAAGGTTGACAATTTTTAACATATTGGAAACAAAAAAAAAGAATCAGCATTAAAATGAATGACAAGTATACACAAAGGCAAAAAAGTAGGCAAGTTTGTCTACTGTAGTTTCAATGCAGTTTATCATACAAACTGTTTGGGCATCTGATAGAAAGCTCCTCTCATACCCTGCCCAGCTCCTTCCATGTACTTCCAACCCATCCCAGGTCCATCTGGAAGGATCCAGATGACCCCCGAAGAACAAGTGTGGGAAAACAGAGGGACAAGGGCATAAAAGCAGTTGCTGATGTGCAAACAGTGGCTGGTCCATACATTTGTTCTCTTTGGTCTGCAGTTTGTCCCATCTTCTTAGGAAATTCCATTTCTAACTCCTTCTGGGCAAGAAAACCTTTTTACCTGGAACACACACTCAGACCTGGGGCAGGGGCTGTGGCAGCCTCACGTCTGTCAGATCTGGCCTCATATCCTAACACAGATTGATTCTTTGTTACAGCTGCAAGATAATAAATTTTTACACATCCCAAAGACAGACAAACACAACAAGGTATTGTGAAACCTTTCCACTAAGAATAGGGTTTACATATGGGTTTTACTTCCTTCTGCCCAAATTTCAGTACCACTCACCAGTTCCTTCAATATAAGTTCTTGAAAAACAATTATTTAGGCTCTTATTTCAGAAATGATCTCATTAAAAAAAAAAAAAAAAGCCTTGATTCCCCTCCACCCCTTCAAATAGCAGAGATTCTGATTCAAGAGGCACAAACCATAGCAGGTATAGTCAGGCAAAATATCAACAGGTATTTTAACCTGCTTCTCCAGGTATTAGTGATGAATTTCAGTTTAACATAGGATGCTCTGTGTACATCATGCTTGCCCAGCTTAGAAGCCTTTTAACCACATTCTGGTTTCTGAATCAATCATAACCTTTTCACAAGTAAGGCAATTTTCCCCAAAGTCAAATGTCCTTATAAAACAATTAAATAAATCACCTCCTAGGTGGAGGGGCAACACTTTCAGGGAACACCAAGCTGTCAACCTGCCATCTCGCTGTCTGCCACTGCTTCTGACAGCAGAGAGAAACTGTTTCACCCCCATGAGAAACTAAAAAGTGACAAGATGAAAAGGCTGTACATTTACACCAAAGATAAAGTTGTAATAGCAACATTTGCCAGCAGTTTTCCCTGTGAACAGCATGACATAAATACAAAACTTCTGTTAAAAATGAGCAACACTCAGCCAAGTTAACCAGTTTGTTATTTATGGCAAGTCCTCCCCAGTCACACTATGGATTACTTTAATTAGTGGCACTTTTGTGTAACAACAGGAAGCCACAAAGCATCACAAAACAAATGCAAGAAACAGAAGTTCCAACTTACTGTGGAGTTAGTGCAAGATGCTGTTCTGCAGACAAAATGGCAATAAACTGCTACGGTGTGCGTGCTTTGGGCAGGGGTGAATTCCAAGCTTAGGCTTTTGTCTGTTATTGCTATGAAGTTGTATAATGCCTCTGAATTCATTAATTTCTTTTAAAAAAATCACAAAAATTCATTTTTGAGAGAATATTAAAAAGCAATTCCACTAATAGCATTTCAAGTTTTATCTGTACTGAGAACCAGCCTTGATAAGGTCTGTGTTTCTCTGGCCAGTTCTAAAAACACAACATTTCATTTGAGTTAACATTAAACAGGAGAGTAAGCTTGGAAAGCCTCTGCAGTTGTCTTTTGGGAATGTACTGACTGGCTGATCACACCACAAAAATGTATGCCCCCAAATTAAATGAGTAAAATCTTTAGGAGGTGCAACCTGGTGATATGTACCTGTACACTTGAAAGCTCAGTAGGTCCATATGAAAGTGCTGTTTGCCCAGCCCGGCTCCTTGCAGCAGTGTCTGTGAGCATCAGGTGTTGCTGGCAGATGCAGACATTGCCAGGTACTTCCCAACAAACCCCTGATGCAGAATTTGAGCCTTCCCAGTAACTAAACTGGCTGTAGACAACCCCACTGGTAAGCTCAGGGTCCTCAGCATGCTCGCTAGTAATACGCTAATTTTGGAACCAAAAGCCAGCACGCTCCTTACAGAATCTTTATTGGCACTTTCTAAGCATCTATCAAACTGGGGAGGGGAAAGCAATTCTTCCCCTTGTGGTCCCCTAAAAGAAGTGAGGATTGCTGCTCCCAGCCCAGTCCCAGTTCCTCCTGGCAGTCTCAGCACAAACTCGGGCTCGTGCGTGTGTCAGCTGCCAGATGGGTCTCAGTCTGCCGGCTCCTGGCTGCGAGGTGCTGCTCCATATGCTCCAGCTCGGAGCGCCGCGCTCGCACCAGCAGCCATCCACCAGAGCTAATATTAATTAACTAATAGCGCTCACTATTTCATGCGCGATTCTAAATGAAGAGAGAAGCGCTGCTTGTTTATACATTCAGCGCCAGAATTTTTCAGGAAAGGAAATAAAAGCACTTCTGCCAACAAGCTCGTGAGCTGCCAGATGGACAGATAATAGATAAGTATATAAGACACAGTATTGCTAATGCAAAATTCAAGTTCATTGAATTGTCTTCCCACTTCATTGAAATTCTAGGAATGATTAATGCAAGAGTACTGTGGAAGGCTTTCTAACACTTACTTTAACATGGGAGTTTTGCAATCAGAATTTCAGAAGACTCATAGGGAAGAATGAGGGCCCGAACAGAGACAAGAAATGAAATAAAACCTCTCCAAGTTGTCAGTATTCAAAGCAACACTCGAAATCCAGCCTTTCTCTCTCTCTTTCATCTCCTCAAGAAGTCCCACAGGAACTATTTTGCTGATGTGAAGTAACTTCAATACAGATTCAAGAACTCCAAGTTTCTGGATGGTTGCTCTTCTAGCAGCACAGACCTGGCTCATCTCACACCTTTGAAATGTTTCTATGTATCATGCACTACTGCATTTCTTAGATGCAGGTTCTGGCAGTTCTCAATAAGAACCTTTCTGACCCCAGTAAAGATCAAAGACTTCTCTAGCTCATTAATTTGAAATTAAAAAAAAGTAAAAATCAACATGTTCCATGTCCTCTGCAGGTGCACTATGACAATACTGCTCTGCTGAGGAAAGAGCTGGGAATTTCAACTGTGTTTCTAGTGCTTTTCAAAACTTTTTCTAAGATGGGTCACAGACAAAGCATGTGACTGAATGTTTCATTTGAGAAACCTCCTATATATTTCTGCCATCAGACCTCAGCAAAGCAACAGCTGAGCTGGCCAAAGAGAAAAGGGGGAAAGGTTGGTGAGGATCACATTTGCACACCACATTCACATTTCCTCACGTGCGTGGGCAGTTTCAGCTGGAGCAGAATTGGACCCTTCTCACAAGTGCACGGGCCACAGCAAACAGCCACAAGTTGGAGCCAGGGAAATTCCAGGGTAGAAGAAGTAAAAAATTTCCAGTGAGGGCAATTAAATTCTGCAACAAGTTGCCCGAAGAACATGCAGTGACTGCAGTCTGACAGACCTTGAAAATTACCCTGGACAATGCTCCAAGCAAGGGGACATAGGCTGGCCCTGCTCCGAGCAGGAGGCGGGAGCAGGTGACATTTGGAGTCCCTTCCAAGAAAAATTGGTATGTAAGCCCGGAACTAATTTTTCTGTGGTCTAACACTTAAGTTCTAAGATTTGAACTAATTATCAAAGGACTAAAGTACGGCTAACTGAAAATCACACACACATGCACATATGTAGAGGGACAGGATCTCACACTGAGAAATCTGCTGCAGTGTGAGCTTCCCAAATAACACATTTGCAACCAGACAGATCCTCCAACACAGCAGTGCAAGACTGCTGGGATCTGCAGGCTACTTTGGTATTGATTTACACGATTTCCAGCATTCCTGACAAGTATTACAAGTTTCCTGTACAAGGCCGTTTGCTCACTGTGTGGGGAGCAACAGCTAAAGTTACACCAAGCAGGAGCACCCGAGCTTGGAATCGGATGCAGATTTTCAGATGGCCACTCTCAGAGAATGGCACTATTTTCAGAACATTTGGTTATCAGACCATATGCCTCACAAATTTGAACCTACAATTTCTAACCCTGTAAAAAACTTGTAAAGTCAACTACATATGCAGGCCAGATTTTTATTTTTTAAAATTCTATTTAGGAAGACTTTGAAAAACACTGTTCTACTTGTTAGTATCAACACTTTTCCCACAACAGTGGGAACCATGTCTGTTCTGAACAAGCATATGCACACTAGTAAGTCCTGAAAATTCACATGACTATGGAATGACAACTACGAATGAATTCCATGCTATTTGTGATCTTTATTATTAATTTGAATCTTACCTCCCTTTACTGCTAAAGCAAAGCCTTTAAGAGGCTTGTCCTGCCATTTCACTTTGTCCCTTTCCCATTATTTTCTTGGTAGCAGCACAGTGAGATAAGTAATTACATGAGATTACATAAAAGTTTTCTCCAAAATAGAATTTTTCTTTTTAGAATTAACTGTGCAAGAAACAATATGCCCAATGAGAACAGGCTACAATGAAGCCTTACAAAAGATATATAGGTGTGTAAACCATGTATCACTCAATTGCCAAGAGCTTTTGAGACACTTATAACCTCAGCATCTCCCCATAATCGGAGTTAAAAAAGAAAAGGAATTCTGTGTGCATCTGTTTTAAAAGAGTAATAAATGTGATTGGAAAAAACCACCAAAAGAACCAGTGTTTTTGGTGTGCTGCTCATTTCTCCAGCCCCAAAACGCACTGTGCTCTTGGCAATTCAATTTTTGCCCTACTGCAAATTCTTCCTTCTATTCCTGTGTCCCATTAGCTACATGCTCAAGTGCAGGACACCCTGAAAGCCTGATGCTTATTTCCCTGCATAAGAGCCCCAGAATTCTACATAATATTTTTGCTTAAGGACACACACTTCTCCACACTTGAGACACCCATGATACTAAGGCAGAAATTATATTGGACTTGAACTGATTTCCAGTGATATTGCTGCATTGGAGAAACACACCAGGAACCATGGTTTCTTCATGATGAAAAAAGTTATGGAATAACTCACTCAAGGGAAAATTTTGTTCTAGTCAGTATTAGACTGGCATACTGTGAAGTGCATGAGCTCCCAGCTTTGCTGCCCAACAAAAAGGTTTTTTAAAACTTCTGTAAGAGAGAAAACAGTATCAGCCATGCAAGTACCCAACCCCTTTCTTAAATCCACTGTGCCCTTGGCTTTAATGACTCTGTAGTGTAATTAAGAACTGATCCATTAAAGAAGGTCACCCAGGGAGAAACTTTATAGAAAGCTGGACACAATAAAGTTTAATGACCCAGCCAGTTGGTTATTCAGGGACACACTAAGGATACGGTGCCTGAACAGCCACGAGGTACCTGCAAAGCACAGATCTTATCCCAGTCTCTGTTCCACTGGCAGCAGTGATGATAATGTTGTGGTTAAGGCAGCAAAACCTTTGTGGGCCTGACTGGCACTCCTGTCAGAGCAGAGAACAAGGGGCTCTGTTTTACTGCAAAGTTGAACACAACAGTGCCAAGCATCCATCAAGCCCAGCTATCTCATGACCTGGGCTCCTCTGTCTCAACACAGATGACATGAGATAACTGAAAACAAGTGTCAGCACTGAATTTCACATTATTTATAAAATGGGCAGAAGTGCTTGCTAGATAAATGCTGGTGAAATACAGTTACTGAAAGTTACCTGTGTAATACTTCCTACCTGCTTCCACAGCCAGCTAAAAACCTACTGGTAAATTTTGTCCCTTCAAAGGTTTAGTGAGAGCTAAAACTTTATAGTCATTCTGCAGGGAATGGCTATCACGAAGTAAAGCTCCCCTTCACATTGCAGGGGAGGAGAGGACAAATTATCAGGAAAAGAACCCTAAATACTGCTGTCTGAGCTTTGGAATAAATCAGATGATTCTGCTGCTTCAGGAAAGGCAGTCCAATGCACTACATGAGGCTGGTGAGTTTTTTATTCCTAACATGTACGTACTTTAAGCTCCAAAAAATTTTCCTAAATCCTTAGCTTGTATAGATTGGCTGTGGGAGACACAAATAAATCACATTACCTGCATACAACTCAGCCTAAGATAATTTCAGCAAGACTGATCTTGTGCATCCTGGTAGCATATGACAGTGTGGCTCTGACAGATGCATTAACTTGGCTGTCAATAAAGGATACAAATACATCTTAGCAGAGCCAGCAGCCCAGACACACCACATTAATAGCCATTGACATGGAGCTTTTTTCCTTTATTCCTTGTTTTTAAAGGTAAAGCTTACTTTTAAAACAGCTAAACTAACTTAGCAACGGGAGAATTGCACACAACTTCTCACTTTTGATTACTAACCTATTTGCTGTCTCCCCAGAGAGTGGAGCACTTTAGAAGTCATAAAATGCATCTACAACACATCCTGTAAACAGAAGTGTCCAGCCCTCAGCTCCCCAAAGCCATGGCAATACTAAAAATAAAGGGCTGCAAGTAACTGCTTTAAAAACTCTAAGGTAAACAGCACAAGCAGCTCAGGAAATATTTATCCAAATAATAAAGTTAAAAGCCACGATTCAGTCTTAAGAGACAGGCATTTGTCATTTTTGCATTTAACATACACAGCACTGTTGGGTCAAGGTGTGCTCTGTTTGCAAGTCATAATAAATCAGTTTCCCAGCACTTTCAGAGGCCGATGCATTTGCTATTCTGTTTCTTCAACAGGTATGAGATAGTTAAAGCAAAGCAAATCTAAGCTTCCAGTGAAAATGCCTGGGAGGTTGGCTTTAGAAAGTTGATACAGATCCCTCCTGCAAACACTTTTATACTCTGAACCAGGTATCATTAAACAACTACCAAATGAAAAAGCAAGGTTGCTAGACAAACAGCTGTGCCATTCCTGTCATGCTATACAAGCACTCAGTGAACACTGAAAAATAGTCTGCTGTGTTCAAGTGGATTTTTTTCTGTGTTAGAAATCAGAACCATTTGGGAAACATGAATTATTTAGTACAAAACAAATAGAATCAATCCATATTAATGTGCACTAAGCAGCAATTTACAATTCACAACACCATTTTCACGTACAGCATTCACAAGATCACTCAATAATACATGAAGCTTTCTGAACATTATTAGTATGACAACAGGTATCAATGAACTTTAAGTCATTCAAGCTGCTTGTTTTAAATCAGCTCTTGGGAAAAGGCAGAACTGCCAAAGCACAGCTCCAAACTCAATCACCATTCATTAAAATATTAAGCAAGGCAGAAACTGTAGCAGTCTTAAAAGCAGAAAGCAAACCTGAAATATAAGTTCACATACAAAAAGGATGTAAAAGGAAAACTGTAAAAACTTTGTAAAAAATGATAAAACAGCAAATATGTTAACTCAAGGAGGCCAAAGGTAGATGTAAACTGTATGTTCAGAGGCCATTTAAATTCTAAAGAGCTTTGCTTACCAGATTCAGTCTTTCTAGGCTGGAACCATCAGAGCATTGAATTGCAAGACAGACATTTCATACAACACCAACTGTTTTAAAAAGAACAAAAGATACACAACCTACTTTCATAGATTCTCTTTCCACATGATCAAATACCATGAAAGGAGAGTCAGAGGCCAATTATGCAGACTTCTTTGATGTAATGTATCTAACAACTAGGTACACACTTCATTAATTAAATTTATGAAATCTGGATGAAATCCTGTAACAATTTCCACCTGCAAAAGGCTTCTTACTCCTTAACAACACCAAAACCTAATGCCAGCCATAAGTAACTCAAGGTTTTAAGATTAGATGGAGGAGGGCGGGGTTTTTCCCTCCCCCATAATTTTATAGCTCCTTAGACTATTCCATCTCCTAACATTACAACCACCTTCCAAAGAAAGCATTTAAGTCCTATGTATATAAAATAACATAGGCTGTTAGTCACACCACCTGCCTCAAAGCAAGGAAAGTGTGCTGGAAGATATTGAATAGCAGCTTCTCCAGCACCAGGAAGGAAGTAAAGGTAAATATTCTAAAAAGGAATTAAATTTTTAGAGCATAGTACCTTCAAAAATTATTAGAGACAGAGGATATATACTGGTAGTTGTGAATAGCTGCTTGTAATTTAAAAGTCATTTTTGTTACATGGAAACAGAAAAATGATATAATCACAGTGAAACAAGAAAAAGCAAGCAAAGGTTGTTCCTGTAAGTAAAGAACTTTCTCAAGGGGACTGCCTAGACTGTCCAAGATTGCTGTGGTGAACCTTATTTGTATTTACTTCCATTGGTTTATCCCTTTCACAGTGTCAGTGAAGCAATGGAGAAACCTCTCAAACAGAAGCAGCACCCAAATAAACTCCTTGTCACAAATCTTCACACCTTGAGCACTCTGCAGCTCCCAGACCAGCTGCTCCTGAGCTTGTTACTCTCCCACCACCAGATAAAACAAGGAACTGTGGCACAGTTTTCCTCTTCTCTCAGGCAAGCCAACATATATTAATCACTATGAGAGGAGGAATGCTTGGTCTTAGAACCTGGGGTAGCCAAAAATGTGACAGAAGACAAAATGACCAAAACCATATCAAAACGTATTGAATTACAAAACAATGTTTGATTATTATTTAAAAAAAGGTGCAACATTTAAAGGATAAAACATCACAAAACCCCAAATAAACCGAGTTTAGTAATTTCCTTGACATGACCTTCCCCTGGTGTAGCTCTGCATGCCTGTAAACTAACTCACACTTGGAACTAGAAATCTGAACCTTGAACAGTGAGCTATGAGGAATTTGAACTGTAAATCCATTTTAGCTCATTTTCATTCTCAACCTTCCTTGCATATGACAACATATGCATGAGGTTATGACAACAAATATATATAAAATGTGTAATTCAGGGTAAGCGGCAGAAAAACAGGTCTTCAGTATCATGACCATCACTGTGAATAGGTTTAGTTATTCCTGACTAAACTTTAAAACCTCATGCCCACACCACACCACCTGCAAAGGCAGACTCATGCAAGCTCTGAGCTTGTGTTCAGTCTGCCAGAGATTTAACAAACTGAGTTTCACAGGGAATAAATTTTGCTGAGATCAAGAAATCTTTGAGAATGCAAAGCATTTCCTAGCAGCAGGCATGAGAAAGCAGACCTGATTTTTCACTTCATCAACAAAATCCACACAGATAAGACCTTGTTAAATACCACTTTAAGAATGCAAACTTCATTAACCATGAAATTAATATCACCACAGAACGCAAAACTGCACCCTGTGTGTATGTACAAATCAGCTCCTTACAGATTTAATTATAAAACACCAGTCAAGAAGACATTCACTATGCACTTTAAACACCAGCCTAGCTAACAGTCCAGAAGTTCATCCTAATTAAACACAGCTTCAGAGTTCCTGGATAGTTTATCATTTTAATAGTTTACAAATGTCAACATAACTTATCCTTTTTCCTAAACATTTCATAATGTGAATGACATGTGTAATTATACTTAGAACAATCTTATTACTGGGTCTACAACTACATCCAGCAATCATCTGAGTAATAAGAAAATGTAACACTTTCTAAGCCAGCAAGACAAAGTAGAGCATCAGACCAAATGAAAAGAGACTTAGAGATTGCAGATTATTTGTCTAAATTGGTGCCTTATTTTCCATGTCTTAACTTTTACTGGCATGGCATTTCAAGCATAGTTAGTGACACTAAAATATTAATGACCTGACATGAGGACCAATAAAGTGCTATTACAATCTATGGCAACTAAGAATTGGACATCTTGCAAGCAGTTTTAATAAAAAACCAGGTTATTTCCTTCATTAAAAAGGATCAGCTGAGCAGTTCCCAACCCTATTATTACAGGCTTTTGTACAGCATGAAATTTGTCGGCAAGATTTGCCTTTTTCTGGAGAGTTCACAATGGACAGAATTTATTCCACAAAGATGTTTCATATGTTAAAGAGTAACACAATATTAGCATGGCAAAATAAAGTAATTTACTTTGCTAATTCAGCCAGGGTTGGATTTCTTTTTTCTGCTGCAGCTCGTAGTGCATCCCTCCTGTTTGTCTCAAACACTGCTCAGGATGTCACAGAGGCACTGGAAAGGCTGATGATTTATTTAAAACAAACAAGCAGCAGCAATGCTACATGGCTGCAAGCGATACCTCATCATCTGGGGATAAGGAAACACTGGATCATTGTAAGGCACAATTTACTTGGCCGTGACCAAAGTGACCTCACAGGGCTTTTCCAAGTCCTGCAGCTACAAGCAGACACTTAACCTACACCACAACAGTGCACTGCGATGCCGATCGTCACTAATTGCCATGGAATGGGCCCGAAGGAGGAAGAGAGCAACACACATTTCTACTACCATCACCCCAGCCTGTTTCCTCCCTGGCCCGCAGCCAGGCGGGAGGGAGCTGCCTCAGCCCTCCCCTGCCAGGCGGACTGCGGGTCACGGTGCCGCGCCCCTCGCTCCGCACCGGCAGCGCCGCCCAAGCCCCGGCTCTGTCCCGGGCGGGGAGGGGCTGTGACCCGGCCAGGGCTGCCCGCGGCCCCGGGAGCTGTCCAGGGTCCTGCCCGACCCCGCCACCCGAGAGTCCCGCCGCTCCCCGGGGAGCGTTTGTCACTTCCTACTTTTTAAAATGCTCTCCCAAACCTCGCCTGTTACCACAGTTCAACAGCACATCTTACTGTCTTCCTGCACCTGCAGAGGGATTCATCCCCGCTGCTGCGATACCCCAGAGCGCTCCTTAAACCCATTCCCAAGCACACACTGGAACGCCAGTTCCGCATTGACCTGGCAAGTCCCGAGGAGCTTGCACTTGTGAGAGTTCGAGGGAATGAATAAAGCGCGTTTTGCATCGTGTCTGCGGTGTGCAAGTACAATGCTGCTCATATTTTCACAGCTAGGAAAGCTCCCATTTGTGATTCGACACTTTTGTACGAGACAAGTTTTAATACCAGACACACAAAAGACCCTGCTGAGGGGTCCTCGGGAATTCACGTGAACATGAACTGCACCACTCAGAGCAAATACATTCAAGGATGCAGTATTAGCAAGTCCGAATAATATAAAATCTTTTGAAGAAATGCTTTTATTAACAAAGCTAGCAGGCCACTGCCCAGCATCTCAGGAAATGCCATGCATAATAAACTAGTTGCTGTTACTCAGAGGTCTGTATTCCACCGCTGATGTCACAGGCTATCAAATTTTCATATTTTCTAAGCCTGCTCAAGCAGAAAGAAAATTGCTATAGAAAACAACTAAATCATATGGTTTAGACCTTTTGTATCCAATAGCTTATTTTTTGCTTTTTTGTTAAAGGCAACTGGAACTACCTTTAATTCCTTCTCCCCAGAACATTATTCCCACAAAATTACTCCTTTGCCTTAATGTAAATATGAAATAATTCCTCTGAAAAGCACATTTTTGCTAAGGCATTTCAAATTCTACTAAGTTACCTACTAAGATAGCTTATTATGTGAAAAAACATTCCTTCTCCTTGGACAGCTTTTTAAGTGGGAAAACCTTGCTGTAAAGTTAACTGGCATTAAGGATATAATTTTTAAGGTATTTCCTGTAAGGTACTGTAAGCAAAGAGAGCACCTTACTATATATATAGTATCTTTTATTGGAATGGTTTCTTTTTGTTTCATCTGTGACTCTCAACAGCAAACCCACCTACTCAGTTATTCACTGCACCTGTACCCAATCATTTCACTTTTGTAAACCCTTCTCAGCCTGAGTACAGACACAAATTGTAACAAGGCCATAAAAAGGGAACAGACTCCCACACTCTGGTCTCCTTTACAGCATATTTATATTTTCCTCACAGGCGGACACAAACCTTCTACCTGCAGAGAACCAACTGACTCCTCTATTTCAATAATTCATCAATACCACTCACATCTGATTTCTCAGCCATTCCTAAGTAGCCCAAAACAAACACTGCACACTCAGATAAGGTACCAGTCTTCTGACAGAGAAGCTTAGTAAATAAAATACTTGGAACGGTTTGTCAGACCTGGTAAGGGGATGGGCAGTGGGTTCTTCCCCATGCCTCTCCCAAGTTTGGGTAATAAAAATGGAGTTATTTAAAGCTACATCTAATGTCATACATGTGTGAGAATACCCTGCTAACACCCTCTTATCTTTCACTACCAATGAAAGCCCAACCACAGAACGCTCAGAAGGTGCTTGCAATTACAGACAGAACACATAGTATTATACTGAAGTATTTAAAACCTGCTTTGTGGCATCAGGAAATAAACACAAATATTGCACCAAGGAACCTCAAACACCTAAGGAGCAAACCCATCATTTTAAATCAAGATCCTGTGAAATAAGATACAAATATGATAGCAGCAAACTTTGAAAAAATATTATCTTTGGCTTAGTGACCTGTAGCATAATCATGCATTTCTTCCACCACGGGAAGCTCATTAAGACTTCCTGTTATGAAGTGGCTTGGCTTAAATAAACCAGTGTGAAAAACAAATCCATATGTAAGGCAGGAGGGCCAAGAACAAAACCAAACAATACACTTAAAACCATCAGGCTAACAGGTTTGAGAGTTGTTGACCAGAGTCCAAGAGGGCTGCCAGTCCAAGCAGACTTGCCAAACAGACATGAGATGTTTTTTCATCAGTTAGTTCCCTTGGATAAGGAGTGAGAGCCTGTGGTCAGGAGAGACCCAACAGAAGTTGTCTCACCCAACTTCAGTTCAGCTTTTCCTGTACTGGAACCTCTAGCATCTGGGTGAAACAGTTTCACACATCTTTAGCCTCACAGCTGAGCAGTAAAATTAATTCACAGTAATTAAACAAAACACAGGTGGGCTCTGACAGTATTAAGTAAATTCACTACTGCTTCAGACATCAGAAAAAGACCTCCCTGCACATGCTTCACATCAAGAACAGCAGGGTACAATTTGGAATCAAATTAGATTAGAGAGACTAAGGAGTGGATTTGCGTGGCCTTAACTTACAACAATAAAAACCACATGCAAACTTCTACTCTTTTTAAGGGAGACAGGGAAACTCCCATACAAACTCAGGATAGATGACCACTAGCTAAAGCACCTTCCACAAGAAGAAGGGTTAGGGAGTTGTGACAGGTTATATCTGAATCTGGAAAAACCTAGAAGGAAGTCATTCATTTAAATGGTAAGGTGGGGTGAGTGAGTGAAACTGATCCTCATTCCCTGTGTGTCAGAACAGGGAGTCAAGACCTACAAAGAAAAGGAAACCTAGGAATCAATTTCAAATGAACATTTTGTCAGCTCAAAACAAGAAATTCACTGTTCCTGTCACTTCTTGGTTGTGTCCATTCAGCAGTGAGGGAACACACAAGGTAGGCTGATAATGTGCCTGGGGTAAAAGCCTTTCCTACCAGCATCAGAAGACAGACACAGCAGGGCAGTTCCCACACTCCCCCTGGCAGAGAGCCACCACATTTTCCATGAACTAAAAACTTGATACTTAATACATTTTAGCCCTTCAAATATTAAGTTTGAACGATGTCAGTGGCAGGTCAGCTTTACAGCAACTGAACAGGGGCATAAAAAAAAAGGCAGCACACTGGAGTGTCAGATCTTAAATAATTTTGCTTTCAGAACAGTTCTTCAGTTCTCTGTAGATGAACATCCAGCAGTGATGCAGAGAAAAGGTCCTTCTGCTCTTACAGCTTACATTTAAAAATATTTTCTTTTTTCCACTTAATGCAAGCATGGTAAAATTTATCTAGAAAAGGGCATGTCTAGGTCAGCCTTTGATTTAGCCACTTACCAAAATTTCTTATTCTTTACATGTCAAATCAAATATTTTTCAAAGAAAGACAGTTACTGGGCATAAAGAGGAATTGTGCAATGTATCTCCAGTGCCATCACTTCTTTTACTACAGAGGGTTCAGTACCATTAATCACAACTGAAGTATTAGAACATCTTCCAGTGCTTCCTTTCAAAAAAAAAAAAAAGAAAAAGGAAGACAAGTGACTTCCTCCTTATTAAATTTAAATACCAGACAGACATGGGTAAGACAAGAGCTGGAGAAACGATACAGCTGCACACAGAGAATTACTGCTGTTCCAAAGGGGCCTGACTGCAGTCACAAGTATCAAGCAGCCCCTGCCTACAGCCACTTGTTTCTCCCTCTGTGCCAGTGCCTCTCTTGTGCCACACAGCTACAGGGCCAGAGCTACTCCAGCTTAAATGCAACCATTTCTGTGATGCAGCTCCAGCAGCTGTGTCATCCCTCCTGCCCCAGCAGCCCAGGGACAGGAACAGCTGTGTAGGTGCCCAGATGTTTGCTGAGGTCACGTTCTCCCTCTGTTCTCAGCCACAAGCTCCTGCTTTTCTGTCACAAAAAGCCCCATTTGTTGAGGAAACTTTAAAGGGTTTGGAACAACACACCAGGTGTTTTGTATATAACATAAAAAGGTGTCCTGGGGTGACTCTATGATGCTAGTGAATAGAAACATTCAGACAAAGCTTTCAGACAAACAGAACGTTTACACAGAACAACCCCTAACAGAGAGGGAGAGCTGCTCTTGTACCAGTGTAACAGGCCCATGTGGTGTCACCAGCTTCTCCTCCTCCTCACGGAGAGTCACAAAATACTGTGGAAGAGAATGTGGCTGGCAAAGCTGGGACAAACAAACCTATCTTCTGTTTTTGAATATATGCACTTTTAAGAGTGGTAAGTTGCTATGTTTTTGCTACAGTCTGCTTTGGACACAGACTCCTTCATCACCACCAGTACATTGCGAGGACTGGCTGCCTTCCACTCCCTTCTGCCACAACTGCATCAACAGTCTCCTCACAGTTCACGGTTTAACAGTACCTAACCCAAGTCACAAAGTGCAGCCAACAACAAGGTTTTCATTTCTCTACTCCCTACTTTTTATATTCACTTTTTCTTGCCATCACTTAGTCCAGTGTTACTGTAATACACATAAAGATACTACTTCCAGAAAAAAAAGATACCATCCTGACAACTAACATCTGTAGTTCTTCATCTTTTGATGCCCAATCCATAAGAATTACCTATTTGCATCCCTTAAACCTAAGACCAACGCTGTGTACCCATCACCTTCTTACACAGAGGTATTTCTGTTTGGAAACTGCTAAAACTTCTAATTATGAGGCTGCTGTCACTGACCAAATGCTACACTGCTGATTACTGCTGCCCTTCAGCCACAGGATGACAGCTACACACATAGCTTTTAGAAGAGCAATGTAATTGCTAATAGCGACTGAGACACTAAGGCATGCAAATATAATGTGTTAGCAAATGTCTGAGTTAACCATAATAGTATGACAGCAGCATGAAAAGGCAGCAGTGCAATTCTAATGTAAACAGGATCTTAGTCTTTAGATCAAACTATAAAACATGTCCCTGATGTTCTCTTTTTCCTCTCCCACTTTTTGCTACCAGCAAGGTCACAGTCAGCTGAGTAATGGCACTGGGCTTCTTTTCCACTCCTCCACCCAAACTAGACCACGGGATAGAGACAAACCCACCAGAACTGTTTCACGTTGTTGTGACTCCCTCATCACAGGGCTAGAGCCACCAGAGCCCTTCCTCGCCTTTCCACCATAATCAAAGAGCAGTGTAAGGAGTGCTGCCCATCAGCTGAGCTCTGTCAGCCGCCACACAGCTCTCAGGCTGCTCCAGCTCCCAGGAACAGCCCTCCAAGGAAGCGAGGCACGACTGAAACGAGTGTGACTTTGCTGCTGGTGACATGACAAGGTAGGTGCACCTGCAGTGAATCTGATCGGCCAAACCCGTGACTTCTGTACATCCCAAACCCGAGCGGTTCCGCACACACCACCTCCTCCTGCTGGCAGTATTCCAAGCAGAGCACACACCCACCCAAGAAATTCTAGCAGCACGGGTACGAGCATTAGGAAGGCAAGTTTAAGAAAGCGAAAGGACATGAGCCACCGCCTCTGAAGCCTCCCGGCACGGCCCCGCTCCAGCTCACCCGGCACCCACAAAGCGCCGCCGGCGGCTGCGCCCCCCGAGGCCGCCGCGGCCCTTCCGAGCCCTCCCCGGCCGGGAGCCCGGGACAGCCCGGCCCTTCCCGGGACGGCC